>CAWUFW010009160.1:600000-811377 GCA_963921515.1 Calotriton arnoldi
AGCTATTCTCAGGCGCTTCAGCCTTCTATTATCCTGCCAGTCTCAGGTCATGCCTCCATTGTTTATTTAAGCATAATGACAGAAAGGGAATTCAGCCGTGTTTAGTGCCCTGGCCTTTCAGTAGCAATCCTGCGAGTTTCGACGGAATGCCAGCAACTCGCCTCTATTACTTATTCAGCCTGTCTCACCTCAGGAAACCGATGAGGACATGCAGAGCTGACCTCTACCCTCTATGTGTGAAGAGCGAGAAAAAAACCTTGCAGACCAGCTTGCATTCAAGGCTGCCATGTGCCTGAGTGACAAGCATCAAAAGGAAGGGGGCAGAGACAAAAGACCAAAAGGACAGAGGGCCTAGTGCTGAAACATGAACTTGTTTGTACCCACATTTCCCCCTGAATGATTTTGGCTGTGTCCCTATCTCCCACGCTGTAGCGGAGACCCCCAGGATAGCGCTACATGCCTCCATGGTGGCTGCCTGTCGCGTTGGAGGGGTAGAGACTGTTAACCCCCACAAGGAGCCTCAGGAAGCCCAAAGCTGCCCCAACCGCAAAAGCTGCCAGGAGTCTAGCTACAGCAAGGCAGCAAAGCTAAAGACAGCAAGTCCCACTACGCAGCTAGTAAGCCACAAGGACCACTGTGCACAGCACGCACAAAACCCCCAGTGACCATCTAACGACAGAGCCAGCGAGGAAATTGCGCCGTCCACCCTCAGTGGTTAACGACCATCACCACAAGAAAAAAGAGCGGGCATGCCAAGTGCCGGAAGAGGGCGCCCCTAAAGTGGACGGAGCACACAAAGTCAGAGGTGCGCAGAAGGCTGCAACAGTGAGCTCTACAGCACGGCCAGGAGCCTAGGAGAGAGAGACCTCTTCGAAGAGAAGAAGCAATGCTGGAGACAGCAGGGAGAGCCTCTACACCTCCATTGCCCCAGCACAGCCCCGCAGTGGGCCAAAGACAGCATAGAGTGTCCTCCCTCACACTGCCTCAAGACGGAGTCCCCAGTGGCCCCAGACAAGCAAGAGGAGAGTCGCACACTACACGTGGTCAGCCGCCACCGCAACATGTGCTCCGACGACAGGCGACAAGTGGCCGGACGCCACATTAGCACAGCAAATAAGGAGCATGTCACACAAAGTGATCGACCCCGCCAAGCATGCCTGCATGGAGGCAGGAGCAGGCGCCACGAAGTCGCAGGCTCGAGGCGCAAGCACAACGCCCTCGAGCGAAGAGGTAACCTGCCATCCTGGCAGAGGAGCACCGCGAAAATCCCTGAGGAGGGGATGGGGCCCGCAAAAGGTCCTCAAGGAGAAGAAGCATGTCCTAGCAACAGGACAGACCTGTGCCAGGTCCGCAGCAAAGCAAAGGCAGTCCTAAAAGCAGGGCGCGACCAGCGAGATGTCCATGTGACGCGAACATGAGACATGTGGCAGGACGCCACATCAGAGGGAGAAACCTGGTCGGAAGGAGGAGAAGAGAGTGGCACGACACCACAGGGCGAACCACCACCACATGCGCTCAAGAGGGAAAAGGAGAAAAGCGACAGGACAGAGGACTCGTGCCAGCACTGGAGAAAGCGTTCATCAGCACAAGCCAGCCACCGGGGTGCAGAGACGTCATTGGAGACAGCTTCACGGGAGGACCAACCATAAGCCGCTAGCAAGTGCGATCTGCGTCCAGGCCCCACGTTTCACAGGGCGACCATCTACTCACCTGTCACCGACTGCTTGGCATCAGTGGCACCACATCTAGCAAGTGCACCTGCCAGAAGACAACCATAAGTGGCCACGAAGTCCCTCCTGTCCTCCTCACTCCACGAAGTCACCTACAGCAAGAGATCGCCGCTTGTTGCCCAAGAGTAAAATAAACAAATATCATTGTATTCATCATCCAGGTGCATCATCACCAAGAACATCTAAGGAGCATCGCACCAGCAGAGTGGATCCAAAAGCTCAAGACATCCGGAGTTCAACGAGGCACTCCTGGCGACGTGGGAGGCTAGCCACCAAGTAACCTTCTGTGTGCCCCCGTAAACCTGAAGCCTGCCGAAGAAGAGCACACCCGACCATTGGACTAGCCACCCTTGGAGTTACACGAGGCTTGGCCGTGGTCCTGTTAGGAGTTCTGCAGCCACCCCTCAGCTATGCCTACGAAAGGCCCGCACAGCCCACGCGGTCATGTGGCAATCCAGGGGCAAGGGCCTCAATGGAGTTCCTGTGAGAGGGGAATCTGAACCGGAGGGATGTGTCAGCAGCAGCTCCATGACAGGCACCGAGAAGCATGGAGGTCGCAGAGGGAGACTGGTCACCCAAAGACCATCTGAGGAAGGCATAGAACCTGTTTCCTGACGGCGCGAGCACACAGACTCTGAGACACCACCCTTTGCGGCTGCATGAGCGACTTGGTTGTGGTCCTGTTGGCAGTTCCTCAGCGACGCCTTCGGACAGCCTACACGAGGCCCGCACAGTCCACACGGTCACATGGCAGCCCGGCCGGAAGGCCCTCCAGGAAACTCCTGTGAGAGGGGAGTCCAGGCAGGAGGGGCAAGTCTGAAGCTGCTCGGCTATTGGGAACTGGAAAGCATCATCACATCCAAGGAAGGCCATCATCCACTAAGGTCTTCCTCAGTATTTGCAGGTATGCTGTCTACCAGAACCTGAGCGCCTGCAAGAAGATCTCCCAAAGTGGACACCACCACTGCTCCAGATGCACCACTTTTGGAACTATGTGAATAGACTCCCACACCACGAGACCAGGCTGGTCTGAACTACATCGCAGAGGTGGACCAAAGCCTCTTGACCGTGTAGTCCAGAGCTCCAGCACCACCCGGCAGATGGCCTGAAGAGACTCGCTGGTGCTGTGTATTGTTGTTTGTTTTCTTCATTGGGTGGACTTTTTGTTTGTTTCTTTTCCATTAAAGTTTAGGAGGGATGTAGTGTCCTGCTGGACATGTTCTAGTGTTCCACCTGTGTTTGCACCCACACTATATACCCACCCATCACAGGCGTCACCAGTCAGGTGACCCTGCAAATAAAAGGGGCCGGGCGCACGTGCCCTGGGCCAGTTCCAGTACCGCACTACCGTGTCAGTGTGGTTATTTCGTGCATGTGGGCTTTGGGCCCACAACACCACATTCACCTTCCTCCTGTGTGCCCGCGATCTGGCCCAGCACCTCTCCGCCACTCACTCCTTAAGGTCTCAACTGCCAACCGGCGCACTGGGTTCCCTTGCGGCACCTGGAACATGTCCTACTGTGGAATTCCAGCATGGCCCACCGTTAGTGCCACTTTGTCCTGTCTGCCTCAGTCTTTAACACAGCTATGGGAGCCCCCCGCAGCTCACCGCCACATCCCTAGAGCCCGCTGGAGGCCAGACGGCTCCCGGGACCGTGCGCAGGATGTCTGCTCCACCAGCACTATATACTGATGCTCAGTGGTGCAAGTGGGGTGCACGGGCACCGCACTGGTAACACAAGCTGCTCAATATGGTTCTTCGGCCCTCAAGCGACCACTGACGGGCCTCCGGCAACTCCCACTGCGCAACCGTGGCCTTGCGCTCCGGGCCGCAGTCTCTGTTCACAGGCGGCCATGCTCGTTCCGCCCCATCTCGCTGTTTCCTCCGGCACAGTGGCAGGAATCACTGTTCCCACAGCCGCATCGTCGCATGATCTGGCATATTTTAGCTCAAACTGGGCACAAGACGTTCCAGAAACTAACGGTTAGCAGGAGCGATGGCGAGGAGCATCTCACCGCTCCCCCATCTTGGCCACGCCCCCTTCACTCAAGCTTTTAAGCAGAAGTGCAGGAGGACTACTGCATCTAAGAGTACTGTGCATAGCATGATTCCTATAAGAGACGACTTTAAGTGCTACTGAGAAAGACCATAGGCCAGCTTATACAAATGTATATGTGGACTGATATTTTTATAGTGTGAACTCAGCTAGAGAGTAACACATTGCTGTACGCAAAAACAAGATCAAGAGCGTTCTGTGTCTGAGGCTCCAGATGGATTACTAATATACAATGTGCACTGCAGAGTTCAGCCTAGAGCCTCTTTCTGATGTGGGGAGTGGCAGAGTGAACAGGATTAGTGTTGGAATGATTTTTCAGAACCTAGCTACATACCTTGAGAAAAGTTATTTTCTTAACTTTTTGCAACTCTTGGTTTTCAATCTGGTATGTTGAGGGTTACTCCCCTCTAGGAGATACAAGAGATCTTGCAGGTGCAGTAGGCCAGGTGGGGGAGCCAGTGAAGTCTTCTCAAGACTTTAGCTATGTATTTCTGCTAGGAGAAAGTATCGATTGTCAGTGTTACCCCAATCCAGGCGTGGCTGGACTATGGTTTGTCTGCTTATAATAATGTCTTTTTGAGAAGGTAGAGCCTAATTTTACGTAGTAGGAGTATTTAATCTGTTTTTCTCAGCTATGTCTGTTTTGAAAGAGAGATGCTTTCCATGGGAGTGATTTCCTATTATCCGAGAGCTATGGAGTGAATTTGTCTTATTGAACCCAGTTGTGTTTAGTGTTGTTAGCAATGGGGGCAAACTCAGTTTCCAAACAACACTCAAAATCCACTGGGAAATGAGACATTCATCAGGAATAGTTTACGTCTTAGTTGACGAATGTATCGTTATTAATTCGGTTGAAGACAGATGCAGATCCAGAAAACCAGTAGGCCGAGATGCATGGTTGAAGAAGAGAGAAATTGTTGCAAATTAGTTACTGAGGCTGCAGAATGCGCGTCAGGCCATCTGACCTGCCTACGGAGTCCGCTTTTCCGATTAGGTGGACTTGGGCTATTGATGGCTGAAACCTGCGGTGTCCATGCAAGTAAAGAGTGCAATGGAGGTTGGGTGATTGCCAAAGAATGAGTAGCTGTGCACTACGTATCCAGAATGTATATCATGTCTCCTTGGAGGTGCAGGGGCCCACACTCCTTGGACACTATGAAATCAAAGGTGAAGATGTTTTGTCCTAGAAATGCTTAAAGGTCACTATGGGAAACACTAGTATTGAACAGAAGTTAGTATTTGGCTCCTCGTCTGGAATGAGAGTGCCATATGAGTCCTTTTTTGTTATTGCAGCACTTTGCACCAAACTTCCTCTTTCCTAACTCCCTTTTTGTGTTTGTTTTTATTGCTGTGCAAGAACTGTACAGTAGCTTCTGCAGATACCACTGATGTTTGGAAGAGCCTATGGGCATTTAGTGATCCTAAGCTGACCTTGGTCAATCATATGGTTATTGTACATGGCTTTTGTTCCTATGTGGGGTACAGGGCAAGCACTCTCTATATTATGTTCAATTGTTGTTGCACTTTCTCTACAGAGGTTTTGCTCTTTCCATATTCCCAATATTTCTCCACTTCCTCAAAGCCACATACCTCTGTTCCTCGCAGTCACTGTAACCAACTAATATATTAGGATAGTCTTGGAATAAGCCTCCACTGCTGTCCTTGCTTCTGAATATTCACCAAGCTCTTGCTATAGTGAGCAAAACTCTTGCACAAGTAACTGGGTGATAGTCACCTGCTTGTTCCTTAGAGTACATCACCTGGGATTCCAAGGGTTTGGCTGAGGTGTTGGTGGGACTCGCTGTGCTTCATCTGCCTGGTCTACTTAAAAACCACAACAGATCTTTGAACCCACTGCACTTGAGGCTCCACATTATAGGATTCTCCCTCAGAATTGTCATTATTATTCATAACGTTCTGAAAATCCCAAACAGGGTGAATGTCCTCATTTCAGATCTACATATAGATAATAATTTCTTGACAATGACCAATCTATGAACCTTACTAACCCCAAGTGTCCTGCATAATTGTCTTTTGTGCTTGCTTCACCTGGAAATGATTGGGAGAGGTAAAGACTGGTATTTTCAGACCTGCCTGCAGAAAATCATTCCCCAACAGAGACGGCCGCAGAAGCTGTGGTCTGCATCTGCATCAGCACACTCTCTTGAGGTCATTCAGCAATGGGGCTTTTCCGAAGACGAGACCAGGCTGCACGGGCGCCATGTAAAAGTCCCATAATAAGCATGAGACAAACAGTGATATCTAGAGTGGGAAACATCCTTTATTACGAAGCCAGAATAATGCTGTGCCTTTACAATGCCAGCAATAAAACAGATGTGTCGTTACCACGCATTCGTTTAACATGCAAGTCGTTACTACGACTTGCTTTAGGGGGCGCATTGGTGGAGTGGTGTTGGATTTAAAGTCCAACACCTTCCCTACTGTTGCACAGACTGGAGTTGGAATAGTAAATTATACTATTCCAAAGTCCATCGCCCCCCTAAGGCAAGTCCTTGTAATGACTTACGTGCTAAAGGAACGCATCTTAAAAACGCTTTTGTTCTAATGCCGGCATTGTAAAAGCATGTGGGCTAAACGCAAGCTGGATTCCGTCATACAACCATCTAGAGTAACTACACAAGATAAATGCCATCAATTCATACAGATTGGATGTCAGAACAAAGAATCCAGTATAACAAATAATTGACTAATAGTGAGAGGCTGTACCAGGCTGAGAGCCAATGCGTGAAGCTCTGCAGCTCTGTAAACACTAGGCTTCTGTCCAAGTTGTTTGTGAGTCTCATTATTATGTTTTCCACAGTCACAAAAAAGAGAAACAGCTGTTTATTTCTAATTTATCTGACATTCTTTATCGACTAACAAATAAGATCATATAACCGTTGTCTACTCATGAGATCAGCATCTTCATTTTCTTGTTCATTATTGAAATTATAATGTTATGTGGTGTGAGTTACGGTGTTGATTCTGTGCATTGCATACCATAACTGGCGGATTTCAGGGCTTTTTCAGTTTTGTGTTCACTGAATCGTAACTGTCCTTTCACTGTATTGTTTCCAGTGAATTTCTGTTTTGTATTGTCACCTGCCACTTTGCCATTCCATATAATGAACGGTCTTCCGCAAGGGTTGCCACAGGTCCTGCACCCCATCGTCAAGTCGGGACAACCCCTGTTGTGCAAGCTCTGTGTTATGCAGTGCTGGTGCCTGTGAGTTTACCTGCAGTGGTACTGTTGATGATGCCATAAATTTGCTGTGTGTATAGCGGATTAACATAGGTTTTGCATCAAGTTTTCATTACTTTTATAATGCAGACCAGACGAAAAATCCTTTTCAGGATTTACAAACCAATGTACATTTATATTTTCGTTGGTTTGTAAGAAAAAGTCATGCAAACCAGCGTGAAGCGATTCATTGTGCTACTCTGGCTCGAGGGGGCATTACATTGGTGGTACACTGGTGTTCCTATGCAACTACCCATGGTTTTTGATGCAAAACACTGTCTACTAACAATAGTAAACAGAAGAAATGCTTATATTTCTTCAAACTTTCCCACTTTCCATGTGTGCTGCACTGTACAGCATACATGCAAAGTGGGAAAAGCTTTGGAGTCAGCCTAAGCATACTATTTTGTACTGGAAGGGTAGCTTTTCAGTACAAAATCTATGTTAGACTCACGCAGATGTGCAATGGTGTGTGCATGGCGCAGAGCTGCGTCTGCACTATGGAGAGAGGACGCGAACGCCATATCTCTGTAAATATGGCACCCGCTTTCCTGCTCTCTCTGTCAGCCATTTCATATCAGTGACTCTTTAGCACCACAATAAATTTTCAGTATTTCAAACTGATAATCATTCTCAGAAGTGTCCCTGGTTTTAGAAAAAACTCCCCAACATAAGCATTGAAGAAACCTCATCCTTGTAAAATACACATTTTGACGAATTCACTACACCACAGTTCCTATTGCATTTGAGGAAAAAGGCCACGTGACATGAGGCGAAGTGTACAAGATTATCCTATTTGTCAACATGAATTAGAGCTTGTTCATTGTTATACATGATTTGTCCAGCAGATGGCAGGATTCCATTCTGATTGTATTATTTCTATTTTTGATAGGGCCATTAGACCAACAGAAAGCATAGCACGTTGCTGTACAGATGCTCAGATCGATCAGTTGTTAGGGACCCGTTTGTTTACTCGATAAGTGTTGGAAGCAAACCGATTTTATACAGTTTAGCTTCCACCACTTTCGCCCTCATTACGAGGGGCCCTGAAACGGGCCATCATTTCCAAAACCCCGAGGTTTCTATGAGTGAGTTATCGATAACTCCGGGGTTAGGACAAATTCTCTCCATTACTCATTGGACCGTGAGGGTCCTCTACGAAATGACGAATTGGTGGAATCGGTAATTCTAGGTTCGATTCCCAGTAATTCTTCTTTTTGTTCCTTTCACCTCGACATTCGGTTGATTTCTGGGTGAAAGTTAAACAGATTCGCAATATTACCGCGGACGTCATAATTCTGATGGGCAGTAACTGTAGTTAGGTGACTTAGGAGTACTTGCATCTGGTCGCCATTGTACCAGTCACGTAACAGACTGCATATATATATATATATATATATGTATATATATGTATATATATATATATATGTATATATATATATATATTATCTACTGGCGGTCGCCAGTAGATAGTTATAGTTACAACCTATTATCCATAGGAAATCCGCGACATTCTATTTGAAATAACTCTCTTGCCGGTTGACGTATCTTCGCGAAATTTTCAAACTTTGTGGCCCGCTCCGGTCCGCTCCTACCCTGAAAGTCTCGGGGATTCGTCAAGCGGGGGCCGAGAAAAAGGGGGTCCCAAAACGTGTTTTCCCCATGCACTTTTCCATAGGAAACTTTAGACACGGCTACAGCCCGAATTGCTGAACGGAATTACACCAAATTTGGCAAAGAGGTAGTTCTTGGTTCAGAAAGAACCCTTTTGTTAAATGGTGTAAATCCGTTCAGTAGTTGCTGAGAAAATGAAAAGTAAAAGTTAGTGATATCTATGGCCGAGTAGGGTCCGCGCACTCTCAGCGCACCCTGCGCGCACCGTCCCGATCACGAGCTGCATGTTAATTGGCTGTCAGCTGGCTGTCAACATTCCGATTCAGGAAATGTTGGCAGCCATTTTGTCCCTCGGTAGAACCGAGGGACAGAAACAAGTGCGCAAAGCGCACAAAGGGGGCAGGATGCGCTCAGGGTGCGCGAATCCTGCCGAAACACCCTGACCCCCTAGGTTTGCTCAGGGGGTCCCACAAGGACCCCCTGGGCAAAAAAAAAAAAAAAAAAATTTTAAAAATCGGCATCTCAAATGACATCACTGATGACATCATCCACGTGATAATCTGATGCACCTCCTCACACCCTAATATAATCTTTGATACACCCACTCTAAATTACAGACTGCCATTCGCAAAACCATAGACACTCCAACACCAATAACTACATACCCACTCACTGATTCTTAGGTCTACACACACACATCCACTCACTCACCCGTACAGTCACTCATACTTACGGTCACTCAGTACAGGACTATCATATGCACTCTTACTCCTATATAGACACTCAAACAACGCCACTCATCCATAGAGATACTCAGACACCTAGTCAGTCATGCAAATAATTAAACACACTGCCATTTACTCACCTATACAGTTATACACACACCAGCTCACTTACTCATACAAATAGTAGCACATTGTTACGCTCTTATACAATCACTGATACAAGCACACACTCATCCATACAGCCACTATCACAATCACTCACTCTTGCTTATAGCTATTTATATACTCCAACACACATATATACTGCCTTTCACATATGTAGTTACTCACACATGTACCACTGGGACATACATTCACTCACTAACACACTCTTACACACACTTACCCACCCATACAGTCTATCACAGATGCACTCTTGAAACCATCCACCCAGTGAATCACCCACTCACACATCTATGCACAGAGTTGCACACACCCCTCCCACACAAACACTCAGGCACCCATACAGATACTCAGACAAGCATTCAATAACTCATATAGACACTCATTTAGCTATTCACAAACACATGCAGCCACTTACACAGCAACAGACAGACGGATACAGACATTCACCCAGTTTAGTCACTAACCCATGCATTCAGTAAGATACGTTAAATCACTCACTTATAGAGTCAGTCACGCACCTACTAAATCATCCATACAGACACTTACACACCCACTCATTCTTCAATACGTCTTTTCCTATATATATTAAAAATATTTAAACTTTACAGAAACACACAGTCACTGGATGATGTCATCAGTGATGTCATTTGAGATGTCATCAGTGATGTCATCAGTGATGTCACTGACCATGTCATGAGTGATGTAATATGTGACGTCATCAGCAGTGCATTATGGGGCGCGAGTTATAGTTAGCTGAACTAACTATAACGGGGAATTTCACGGGTTTTGTACGAGTGCAATGTCCAAGTAACTATAACTGTCCCTAAAACCTATGGTTTTTTCAGTGAATATATATATATATATATATGTACATATATATATATATATATCTCTCTCTCTCTCTCCCCCCCCCCCCCAAAACACAACTCAGAGGCCCAGTTCCGGGGACAAGGCTTTATTAAGGACACAGCAGCACGACTTGCTTCCTTCTCCCTTACGCGTTTCGGCGCTCAGACGCCTTGCTCACAGGTGGAAGTCCTTTGCAAAGTGCTTACGTGCGCGCTTTAAAACACATAAAATCACGTGACTGTTAAAGTACTGCATTTCCCAAAGTGCATTGTGCTTGCATATGTAAAGTACATTTCGGAAAGTTCTCAATGTTGATAGCAAAGTGCTTACTTGTTCCTCTTGCACATGGCACTATCGTTACTATAAAATCCAAATGGAGAACTGTCAGGTGAGTCCGCTTTCCTGCGTAGTGCTCAAAATGAAGATCTTACGACTGTCCTTGACAAAGCCTGCCCTCCGGACCGATCAGCACAGAGGGTAATCTGCGCTGAATCCCTTCCTCGCAGACCAACAGTTTATGCGCACTAATGATAAAGTCAGAAAGACAAATATTAATTTCACAAATAAATGGTCGCACTGTATACCTCCCACCTCTACTCTGTTCCCCTTTTCTTATTAATACTTTTCCCGCATTAGCATTAGTAAAATAGCTTGTTTTCGTTTCAGCTAAGCAGATGCCATGCATGCGAGTCTTCAAGACTCCATTTTAGTGTCTTCTGCCCATGCGCTAGAATTTCCCTCCAAGCGTTAACTCGTCATACTACGTAGATGCAGTTGACGCATGCGCACAACAGTTTCCCCGTTTAAAGCGGTATTATTCCGTCTTCATTATTATCCGCATTAGTACACACATAGGCAAGCTTCACTAACCCGCGTGTTCATGTGGTGCGTATTAGTTATTCACAAACATGATTAATAACTTGTTAATGAGTTAACTGAGTGGATTGCCTCAGAGCAAGTCTCTTTCAGATCTTGCTCCATCAGGGTGGTAATAAAAGCTCCGCACCCCACCCTACTTTTTATTAGTGAAAAGAAGGCAAAATCTACTAAAATAATCAAAAAGTAATATTCTGTAACAGATGTACAAGAAAAAAATGTATATATCCAGCAAAAAGGTTACCCCAACAGAGGAGTCTCTACACAGGTAAGTTCAGCTTCAAAAGGATTTTAATGCTGGCTGCTTGCAAGAGGAAATGGACGCATCACTGCAAATGATCCAAGCCTGACGCGTAGAAGCTCCTCTGTTGGGGTAACCTTTTTTGCTGGATTTATATGTCTGACCCAGGCGTGGAGGAAGCCTCGCTGCAGAAAGCAGCCCCGGAGCATGCCGCGCGGCGCAGGCTCGAGAAACGGGACAGGTGCTGTGAATGCTGGCAGTAAGGTGTTTGCTGAGTGTAAAGAGGACGACACAGCGACCCACTGGGGTAATTTACAGTGTTTTATTATGGACTTCCTGACACCTCACTTGAGTATAATGAAGTGACACTAAAGAGTCCACAGTACAGCGCGAGCTGCCACGCCCACTGGGGCGGGATCTCATGTTTTAAATGGTGTACGAATGTCAGGTTTTCTCCATTCACGCTATGCCTTTGATAAAGTGTGAACAACACGAAACTTGTCAGGCTTGGATCATTTGCAGTGATGCGTCCATTTCCTCTTGCAAGCAGCCAGCATTAAAATCCTTTTGAAGCTGAACTTACCTGTGTAGAGGCTCCTCTGTTGGGGTAACCTTTGTTGCTGGATTTATACGTCTGACCCAGACGTGGAGGAAGCCCCGCTGCAGAAAGCGCACCCGGAGCACACCATGCGGCGTAGGCTCGAGAAACGGGACAGGTGCTGTGAATGCTGGCAGTAAGGTGTTTGCTGAGTGTAAAGAGGACAACACAGCGACCCACTGGGGTAATTTACAGTGTTTTATTATGGACTCCTAACAAATCACTTGAGTATAATGAAGTGATACTACAGAGTCCACAGTACAGCGCGAGCTGCCACGCCCACTGGGGCGGGATCTCATGTTTTAAATGTTGTATGAATGTCAGGTTCTCTCCATTCACGCTATGCCTTTGATAAAGTGTGAACAACACGAAACGCGTCAGGCTTGGATCATTTGCAGTGATGCGTCCATTTCCTCTTGCAAGCAGCCAGCATTAAAATCCTTTTGAAGCTGAACTTACCTGTGTAGAGGCTCCTCTGTTGGGGTAACCTTTTGTTGGATATATATATATATATATATATATATATATATATATATATATATATATATATATATATATATATATATATATATATATATATATATATATATATATATATATATATATATATATATATATATATATATATCTTTCTCTCCTCGCCACAATCCTCCAGAAAAACGAGTGCAGACCTCATTCAGTGCCAAAATTCTTTTTATTTTTACCAGTCCTCTGCCATTACGCGTTTCGGCCGTACAAGCGGCCTTGATCACATGATATATATATATAAAAAAAAAAATTCTTGTACATCTGTTACAGAATATTACTTTTTGATTATTTTAGTAGATTTTCAGATTTTGCCTTCTTTTCACTAATAAAAAGTAGGGTGGGGTGCGGAGCTTTTATTACCACCCTGATGGAGCAAGATCTGAAAGAGACTTGCTCTGAGGCAATCCACTCAGTTAACTCATTAACAAGTTATTAATCATGTTTGTGTATAACTAATACGCACCACATGAACACGCGGGTTAGTGAAGCTTGCCTATGTGTGTACTAATGCGGATCATAATGAAGACGGAATAATACTGCTTTAAACGGGGAAACTGTTGTGCGCATGCGTCAACTGCATCTATGTAGTATGACGAGTTAACGCTTGGAGGGAAATTCTAGCGCATGGGCAGAAGACACTAAAATGGAGTATTGAAGACTCGCATGCATGGCATCTGCTTAGCTGAAACGAAAACAAGCTATTTTACTAATGCTAATGCGGGAAAAGTATTAATAAGAAAAGGGGAACAGAGTAGAGGTGGGAGGTATACAGTGCGACCATTTATTTGTGAAATTAATATTTGTCTTTCTGACTTTATCATTAGTGCGCATTTGGGCCTCAGGCATAACTGAATTAAGCTGAGTAATGAAAAACTGCGCATGTCCACTGAAAGTTAACCCGGAATGATGACTTAGATGTTGAACGGGAGCCAAGGACACGAGTGACATACCCTGAGAACGGATGGTGAAAAGTTCAACGATGAGTACTCTTATTCATAATGTTATAATAATGTTTCAAGTAAAATGTGAATGCGTATGGGAACTCAATACATGAATAAAAATTAAGGGGATGGGTTTGCGAACAATAGTTGAACTGATTTTAATGACATGTAAGTTTGGTGTGATGGAGCTTCCCCCCTTGCCTGACCAATCATATTTCGTATTTTTACGATATTGAAATTTTAGTGGGTGGAACATGAAGAAACGAAGGTATAACTAAGGTAGCTTCAGTTAATTAGAGAGAAGAAGGTCCAGATGCTGTGAGTCGGAGATGCTGTTGCTGGGAGAGATGCTGTGAGATGCTGATGAAGAACCGAATGCAGAACGTGAAGGAGAACTTTCTATCCTAACTTAATTGGGTTAGATCAGAAGATCGCGGAAGAATCTCGAGGAGGAAGAGAGTGTCAGAGAGGGGTGCGGTGCAATCGTTGGTATTCTACAGAGGTCATCTATCCTGTCCCGAATCCTGTCCTGAAGTCTTTGTCTCCTGACCTATCCTGGGGGACCCTTACCAGCCCTTTGGCCAGGGGGTTGGACTTTCACACAATTCTTGGTAACTATAATTTCACGTTATTTGCAGATGTTCTTTTCTCTCTGTCCTCTCCCTTTCTGAGCATTAATTATTGTATGAGTCCAAAGTATATGCTTGATATTTAATCAATTGAATTTTCTCTCCTTAGAAGGATGGTGACTGCACTGTATTTCGAAATGTTTCACATACCTGTAATTTAGATAAAGATTTTAAACCTTCCTGAGTCTGTGATCATTTACTTCAAATAAAAAGTAGTTAAGGGTTATGTTAATTATCACCATCAACTAGTTCAACTAATGGTCCATCGACCAGAGGAAATAACTTTTTGATCAGTGAAAGGTTAGTTAGGAATATTAAATAACTAATCCTGAATATTATGAAATATATATATAAAATTTTGACACTCCAGCGGTTTACTCAATTGTGTGTTTATGGGCCCAGGTGAGTATATGGTAGTGGAGTATCTGTTGTTGGTATACCACTGGATCAGTTTTCTGGTAGCAGAGTTATGGTTATTATTGACTAGTTTGGTGATAAATATCGATTATTGATGATTGATTTATGTTTAACAAAAGAGTTAGTGTCTTGTTTTATGTCGTCTAGAAGCACAGGTACAGAGGTTGCCTGGGCATCCCGGGAATGGAATAGCGGGTGGTGATAGAAGCCACACTGCAGGAGGTTACTCGTCTGTTTCAATAACACTGAGAAGCTACGGAGGGCTGGCAGTGTTGAATTAGGGATTATATTGTATAAAAGTAGAGTGCGGATGATAGCAAAAGGGGTTCGCTGGTGAAACTTTGGTCTCATTTCCCAATACGGGTGACACTGAAGAAGTAACAGGTTCTCCTGAGCTTGAATGAAGAACAAACAGAGGTTTTTGCTCGTGGTGAAAAGGGATTCTGGGATAAGTCATAATCTATCCTGATTTAGTGGAGCAGACAGAGTAGCGAATGTCTTTATGTTGTTACTAACGGATTTTATTTTAGAAAAGTAAAAGAAAATAAGTTATCGTATTACCTTGTGAAGGGAGGGTCAGTCGCAGGAGTTATACTGACGTCATAAAGAGCCGCGCTGGGATTGGTTGAAACAGCGGGCGTGAGCTGGAAGCAAATTGTAAAGGGAGGGTCAGTAGTGAGGAGCAATACTGACGTCACAAAAGGCCGGGCTGACATTGGTTAGACCACGAGCGTGAGCCTGAGTCTGATTGGTTGGTAGATAAAAGCCGCGCTAGGATTGGTCGAGAAAGAATTGTATGTTGAGTTCTAATTTGACTGTGGGTGTAAGTTGTGCTGATATAGGACGCGACGTAGGTAATAGAGCTAGAAGATATACGGAAGACTCTTTCTTATAATCGACCGTCTGAAATGTTTGGAGGACGAAAGAAAATGACATTAATGAAGAAAATTAAAAATTTCTTTAAAAAAGACAAACCTGTAATGACTAGAGAGGGAATTCCTATTCCGCCACCTAAAACACCTGCTTCATTTATGATGATGGAGAAAGGATATCACACGTGTGTATGGTTGGAGAATTGGGTGGAGTATACTAAAGGTGATGGTGTTTTGGCTTTTCCGGAGCATGGTACTTTTAATTTAAAGATACTTCAGAATTTGAGAGATAGAATGAATATGTTAGAACCAAATCCTAGAATGACACAGTATGAAGCTTTGGAAGAATGGGAAATTGAGGCATTTGATCGTGAAAAATTCAGAAGTGGTCGGAGATTTAGAGGATTTTTGCCTAGATATCCGCATGAATCAAGTGGAGATCAAATGAAGCGTTGGAGAAGAGCTGTGGTGACCGAGGGTTTATATCCAGTATTAATGGCTGAAGAACAGTTAGGTGGAAAGTGTAAAGAAAAAATGAAACACATGAATACGACAGGACATGGCGAATCAGATGATGAGCTATTAGAGGATATTTTGATTAAAAACCCTCCACCGTACCAAGAAGAACCTAGGAAGGTCACCCCAAGTGCACCAGTGATAGGAATGCCTTTAACCCCACAAATTTTACATGATGTGTCACTTAATAGGGTGTTGCAGGATAATGAGAGAGAAGCTTTAAATAAAACTAGGGAAGAATTAGTTCAGAAAGTAGGCCAATTGAATTTAAATGCCGAAGGTTTGACAGTACAAGTAACTATTGGTCCTGTAATTCCATTATATGGAGATAAAAAGATTTGCCAGAAACCTCAAACTGTGACAATTCCGCTAAATAGTCCCAGAAAAGAAGTAATAATTACGGATGATCAGGCCAGTGATTGTGAGTCAGTTATTTCATTAATGGATCTTCCGAATGTAGAACATTTAACTGAAACTCCGAAGAGAGTTATACCTGCAAATTTGAGAGAAAAGAGATCTTTGGTTCCTATAGGAACTGGAAGTTCAACAGCAGTTGCTCCTGAAGATTTAGAGAGATGGGCACAGGAAATAGAAAATCGAAACCCACAACCAAAGATTTTAGATATCAGTAGATTGAAAGTAGATTTGGAAGAAATGATAACTGGCAATGTGAGCATAGAAAGATTGAACGTTTATAATGATGAGGAGTTGTTATTCTTATGTAAGAGTATAACCAGAAGAGCAAGAGTATTTCATGAGAAATTAACAGAAGTTGCCTCAGAGATTGGAATAGATATAGGGAAATCGAAACTATTGCAGAAACCATATCGAGTGGAGTTTACTGATAAGGATTTAGAAAGTGTAAATGCTTCTGGTAAGAGACTACAGATAAAAGAGTTGATGAATATTTTGCGAAAATGGGGAGACATTGACAAATGGAGAATTAGATGGATAAGAAAGAAAGAGGAAGTACAAGCAAGAGAAGCGTCATCTGCATTTCCAGTGAGAGAATCAGATAAGATTGAGAGAATGTGTCCAATGAGAGAAGTTTCTGGTGGTGGATATGTTCATGTTCCTTGGAGCAGACATGATATCTTGTCATTTACAAATGATTTCCCTAGGTTGAGAGAAAAACCAGTTGAATGGTATAAACAAGTGGAAAGATTCGTGAAAGTTTCAAAGGTTTTGTTGAAGGATTTGGATGGTTTATTTGATATTGTAGTACCAGCTGATTTATGGACAGAATGTAAGATTACAATTGACAGGCAAAATGAGGAATATACAAGAGATTCCAAAACAGGAGCGCCATCAGAGGAGGTGATGAAGAAGTATCACCAGGTGATTACTTTCTTGAAAGGAAAAATTCCTCCTAAATAGACTGATTGGGTGAAAATAGATAGAGCCACTCAGGAGCCAAAGGAGTCTGTACACGCGTACTATGAGAGGTTGTTACAGGTATTCAAGCAGTATAGTGGATTTGAGAACATTGGAGATAAAGATATGGGACATTTTGTATATCGGTTTGTGTATGGTTTAAAACCAGAGATTAGTCAGATGATTCAACAGCACATGTTGTGCTGGCAAAGCAAAACCATAGCTGAAATATTGAAATATGCGAAGTATTGCGATGACGACATTGAGGCAAAACATAGAAAGTTAAAGGAGAAAATGATGTGGGCACAAGTAAAATTGGCAGAGCAGCAGGAAGCAAAATTAATTTCCCAGAATGACAATGAGATAAAAGACCAGAATCAAAGTGAACAAGTGCCGAGTGGTGGTAAAGGATGAGGACGAATGAGTAGAGAGGAGGCAAGGAAGAAATTTCCTTGTCATGCGTGCGGAAAGTATGGACATTGGAAGAACGAGTGTAAAAATGTCCAGAATAATAATGGGCCAAATCAAAATTTAAATCCACAGATGCAGAATGAAGTGGTTGTGAAACAGCCACAGCAGCAGCAGGTAACTACCCACAGTATCAGGTGCCAGAACCTCCTATGCCCAGCAAGCAATGTGAACATTCAAAAATACAGTGCGAACACCGGATTTCACGGAGAAAGTGGTAAGAATAACAGAGTGGTTTCACAATATTTTTTGCAGAATGATGAAGATGAATCGGACTACGTACAATGACGGTGCCTGAGGGGGGAGGAAGAGGAGTGCGTGCTTGGCGCAACCTTGCCGGTAGATCAGACAGGTCCATTTGTTGAAGGGAAAGTTGAAGGTAGTGACATCACTTTCCTGTTGGACACTGGTGCTACCCGGTCTACTGTGAGAACAGCAGACATCCAAACCTACCCCTCTCGGGAGAAACTATCCAAGTTGTAGGAGTGTCAAACCAACAGATTAGAACCCCAGTTTCAAGACCAATGGAAGTACATATTGGAAATTTTAAAGACATGCATCGGTTTGTAGTGTGTGACTCAAGCCCAGTAAATCTGTTAGGGAGAGATTTATTGTGCAAAATGAACTGCACAATCTATTGTACGCCTGATGGTGTTGCTTTCCAAACACCTGATGAGGATGTTGTTTATAAGATGATGTTAGCTAAGCAAGGTACAGAAGTGGATGAAATGTTTTCATTACTAACTGAAAGTGAATTACCAGAAGAATTGAGAACCACAGTAAATCCAGAAGTGTGGGACTTTTCAGGAAAAGATAAAGGGCTAATGGCGAATGTAGACCCTGTGAAAATAGTGGTAAAAGAAGGTGCAGTTTATCCAAATACACAGCAGTATAAAATGAGTCCAGAAGTGAAAGCAGGAGTTGCTCCAGTAATTGATCAAATGATTAAACAAGGAATTCTAAAAGAAATAATGAGTAGTCCATGTAATTCGCCAATCATGGGACTCAAAAAGTCTAGTGGTAAATACAGAATAGTGCAGGACTTGCGAAAAATAAACAAAATTGTAGTGCCTTGTTGCCCAGTGGTGCCAAATCCAGCAGTGATCCTTTATCAAATACCTTGGAATGCAAGTTGGTATACAGTAATTGATTTGTGCCAAGCATTCTTTTCTATTCCTTTGCACCCAGACAGCCTTCCGGTTTGAGGATCGTATTTTGGCATGGTGCCAAGTTCCTCAAGGGTACACAGAGAATCCCTCAATTTTCAATCAGATACTGAAAAAGGGTCTAGAGTCATTAGTTATGCCCGGGAAATCAGTTCTGGTTCAGTACATTGATGACCTATTGGTGGCCTCAAAAACACGAGAAGATTGTGTCACTGACACAATTGCATTACTGAACCATTTGGCCGAAGGAGGACACAAGGTGTCTCCAGAAAAATTGCAGTTTTGTCAACAAGAAGTTAAATATTTAGGGCATAAAATAGAAAGAGGAGTTAAAAAAGTGACACCGGAAAGAATAAAAATAATCAAAGAAATGCAACTACCACAGACACAGAAGGAGATGAGAATGTTTCTGGGAGTGGTTGGGTACTGTAGGCAGTGGATAAATAGCTTTTCCCTGCTAGCAAAGCCATTGATACAATTAACTCGGAAAAGAGCGAAAGATCCAATTGATTGGAATGATGAATGTTTGGAAGCCTTTGTGAAATTACAAAACTGTCTATGTGAGTCCTCTGCTTTGGGCATGCCTGATTATTCAAAAGAATTTGCACTGTTTTGTTGTGAGAGAGAAAATTGTGCAGCTTCAGTTTTAACACAGAGACATGGATTGAGCCGACGTCCAGTGGCATATTTCTCTGCCTCCTTGGATCCAGTGGCCTCAGCCTTACCTGGCTGCTTAAAAGCAGTAGCTGCTACCTGTATGAGTCTGGAGCAAAGTGAGTCAATTGTGATGGGACATTCTGTAAAAGTCTACGTTCCACACTCAGTTGAGATTCTTTTTAGTCACTCCTAGTCGGCTGACTAAGTATGAAAGAGTGATTTTGGGAGCAGAAAATGTGACAGTGATAAGATGTACAATAATGAATCCTGCCACATTATTGCCAGATCCATGTTGTGAAGAAGTGAAAGATGAGATTGATCATGATTGTTTGGATGTGACTGAATTGTGTACTAAGCCCCGTCTAGATATAAAAGAAACACCATTGAAGGAATCTGATCATGAATTGTTCGTAGATGGGTCATGTCTGAGAACAGAAGGAGGAGGATTAAGTGCTGCATATGCTATATGCAAAATAACAGGGGTCATTGAAGCATCCTGTTTACCTGGAGTCAAGTCTGCACAAGTAGCCGAATTGGTGGCCTTAACAAAGGCATGCAAAAAGGGGAAAAATTGGAGAATAACGGATAGTCAAAATTTACGGATAGTCAATATGGTTTCGGGGTTGTGCACGACTTTGGCCAACTCTGGATGCAGAGGGGATTTCTGACTTCTTCAGGATCTCCTATCAGAAATAGTAAAAATGTAAAAGATTTGTTGGAAGCATTACAATTGCCAAAAGAAGTAGCAGTTGTTAAATGTGCTGCACATCAGTCAGGAAATGACTATGTGACGGCCGGTAATAGGTATGCAGACCAAATTGCTCGATACTGTGCAAGAAATACAATGTCGATTAACAGAAAAATTGAAACGGGTGAAACCAGCTGCCAACTTATGTTTTTCTCAGTTCCAGAAACATGGGATGAGGTCAGACAGTTACAGGAAGAAGTTGAGGAAAAAGAAAAGGAAATCTGGATAAAATCAGCTTGTACAAAAAGAACAGAAGATGAAGTGTGGGTGTACTTAGATGGCAGACCAGTCATGCCAGATTGTCTACTCTCTCAAATGGCAAGAGTATATCATGGGACAACACATATTGGCAGGGATTCAATGATCAGATTATTTAGACAGAGTTGGTACAATCCGAAGTTTAGGGTAGTCGCAGAGAGCCTTTGCCAAAGATGCTTAATCTGTCAGCAGCAGAACCCAGGCAGGAAGACAGTGGTTAGTTGGGGAAAGATTGGAAAGGCAGAAGGACCCTTCACCAGACTGCAGTTAGACTTCATTGAGTTGCCTCCTTGCAATGGATTGAAGTATGTACTTGTCATAGTGTGCCTGTTCTCGAGATGGGTAGAGGCATACCCCACTAGAAGAAATGACAGTCTCACAGTTGCTAAACTACTATTGAGGGAGTTGATACCTCGTTTCGGTTTTCCAGTCACTTTGGAATCAGATAGAGGACCTCATTTTAATAATGAGATAATTCGATTAATCTGTGCTGCATTTAACATTGAACAAAAACTGCACTGTGCTTATCGTCCAGAGGCTTCTGGAATAGTTGAACAACTTAATGGCACAATCAAATCAAGATTAGGGAAGGTGTGTGCATCCACAATGCTGAAATGGCCAGATGCATTACCTCTTGTACTGATGGGTCTCAGAATTATTCCTGACAGAAAAACAGGATTGAGTCCACATGAGGTACTCATGGGAAGGGCAATGAGACAAGCATTTATTCTTGGAAATAAATTGATGAATATAACTGATGATCTGGTATTGGACTATTGCAAAGGATTGGCTGAAATGGTGCGTTCTGTCTCTCATCAGGTTGGAGAAGACGCAGTTGAAAGGCAGCCAGACCAAGCACATGATTTGAATCCTGGAGACTGGGTGTTAGTGAAGAAACACGCAAGGAAAACGTGTCTAGCACCCAGGTGGGATAAACCACGTCAAGTCATACTAGTCACTACCACAGCGGTGAAGTGTGCAGGTTTACCCAATTGGATTCATGCTAGTCATACCAGAAGAGTTCCGAGCCCATCTGAACAACAAGAGCAGCCACTGACTGAACAAGCTGAGACGTCAGAAGTTGAAAGTTGCGAAGCTGAAGAATCTAGAGTAATAGATTCTGAAAGACAACTATATGACGAACAGCCAAGTACAAGTCAGGAAGAGTGGATACCAGTGATTGAAATATCTGATGCTGTTGTCGAAACAAGAAGAACAACTGAATTAAAGAGACAGGAAGGTAGAGAGGAAAAGTCAGGGAAAGAAGAACACACTCAGGTAAAAATAAACAAAGCCATTCAGAAACCTGAGCAGGGTAAGATAGAAGAAGAAGAACAAGTCCAGGCAGAAGAAGAACAAACTATAATAAGACCTGAACAGGTGCAGATAGAGGAAGATCCGAATACAGAAAATACAGAACAAAAACAATTAGAAAGGGAAGAAGAACAAGAACAGATTGTGCCCAGATTAAGTGAAAATAAAAGAACCTTAGAAGAAGACGAAGAAGGTGAAAGTGCAGTTCAAGTCAAAAGAGTTAGAAAAGGAGACAATTGGCCAGAAGGAGTGAAGAGACTAAAATATTATCTAAGAAAATCAGAAAAGAAACCAGAGCAAGTAAATGAAGTTACGAGTCAGACGCAATCTAAACAAACCCTAGTAAAACTCACGCGAAGAAGCCCAAGATTGAGAATTCTGAACAGAAAATACAAGGCCCCTGAGTGGACCTATGTTATATTAGAAGAATTTGAAAACTTAGATTTACGAGAAGAACCAGAGAGAGTTCATGTTGCACAGATTGATGAAAACAAATTAAGACCTCCTTAAAATAAAAGATTGGATTTTAAGAAAATGTAGACAAAGAAAGAAAAAGAGAAAAGAAATTTTCTCTGATTAAAATGGCAGAAGTTGAAGACACTGAAAGACCGAAACGAAGTTTAAAAAGGAAGGGCTCGATTCACAGAACTAACTTAAGACAAAATCCTAAACTTACTACCATTTTGGTATTCACAGAAGGCACTTACTCATTTTGGTATTCACAGAAGGTACTACTCATTTTGGTATTCACAGAAGGCACTTACTCATCAATAAGTAAGTGCCTTCTGTGAATACCAAAATGAGTAAGTGCCTTCTGTGAATACCAAAATGAGTAAGTGCCTTCTGTGAATACCAAAATGGTAGTAAGTTTAGGATTTCGTCTTAAGTTAGTTCTGTGAATCGGGCCCAAAATGTTTAAGATTTTGCTTATGTAGTATTTTATTAGTAGTATTAGTATGGTTATTTCTAGCAATAGGAGTACTTTTGTTAATGGAAACAAATAACAAGAATAGTACTAGTGAGAAAGTAAATAGAATAAAGGGAACTAAAATAGAAATAGGGGTAGAAGATGAGATAAACTATCATAATGAATCAGACAATGATTCGTCTTTAAATGTGTTTACTAAATTGTTATTCCAGTATGTTAATACAATGGATATTAGTAATTGTTATGTCTGTATGAAGTTACCCTCATTAGTGTCAGAAGGGGTGACTTATCACCATATACCTTTAACATATGGTGTATCATGTAGTGTTTTATCAAGTTTATTTTACGTAACAGAGAAACTTCAGTATTTTTATTCAAACTTAGATGTAGTGTTTTCAGAATTGCCTATTCGAAAGAATATGAATCCAATATTTAGTAGTAACAATGCACAGTTCATGGGTGAATTCTTCTTAACAATGAGTTCAATAGATATAGCACAAGCACACAAGGATAACCTAACATGTATATTACGTGAAGAAGAAAAAGAGTTTTTGAATTTAGTAGAAGAAAGGAGACAGGATTTAACAAAGAAGGCTGCTGAACAGAAATCCCATGTACCTCCATGGGCTGAGAAAGAGGGAATTTATGCAAAGGGCGAGGCCATGCTGCAATGTCTCTAGACTTTGTGAAAAGGGAAAATTCTGTCTCCATAGATTAAAGACAGATTATAATAACAATTTCATTGGTTCCAGTGAATGTGAACACAACTTCCTAATTTTAGGGGATGGGGACTAAAAGGGGGAACCAATCCTGTATTTCCAGGAATTTATTATGTATGCGGGAATAATGCCTATTATAGGTTACCTGCAAGATGGTATGGGAGCTGTTATTTTGGAATAGTTTTTCCAAAAATCTACCATGTGGACAGAATCAATGAAATATCTAATGGATTAACACGGAGAAGAAGAGCTAGTTTTTCTGAAATAGTAGGTGATATATTTAGTGCATTGATACCCTCAGTTGGAGTCATTCTAAATTCACGTAACATTTGCAAATTGTCAACAATAGTTGATCGTCTTTCTGCAGATACTGCCGGAGGATTCTTAATGATTAATACAGAGATGGTTGCAATAAGGTCTATGGTTTTACAAAATCGTCTTGCTCTTGATATTTTATTGGCAAAAGAGGGCGGAGTCTGTGGTATGTTGAAAATTCGACATTGCTGCACTTATATTCCGGACAAAAGTATGAAATTAAAGGATATATTGGAAATATTACAAGAATGCATAATGACTTGACCCAACTGGAGGTTGACAGTGTATGGGGAAGATTAACAAAGAGTATAACATCAATAGGGAATTGGTTTACTAATTTTGGAAAGAGTTTTCTAGGTCAAACAATATTACCAGTAGTTGTGATAAACAATAGTAATGACAGTAATGATCACATGTAAATGTTGCAGAAGCAAGGGAAAGAGAAGGATACATGCAGAGAGGGAAGGAAAGGGAAAGAAACGAAAGAGGGAATATGAAGAAATTCAGTTAGAGGAAATGAAAGGAAAGCTATACAAAAAGATGAAAGATTTAGAAGGAAAAGAAGTAACTGACGAAAAGATGAGAGAAGAAAGAGAAAACTGAGAATAGTTAAAGTTGGCATCTGGGAAGGGATGGGTAATTTTGTGATGGCTCAAAAATGCCATCAGAGAGAGGATTGATGGAGCAAGATCTGAAAGAGACTTGCTCGGAGGCAATCCACTCGGTTAACTCATTAACAAGTTATTAATCATGTTTGTGAATAACTAATATGCACCACATGAACACGCGGGTTAGTGAAGCTTGCCTATGTGTGTACTAATGCGGATAATAATGAAGACGGAATAATACCGCTTTAAACGGGGAAACTGTTGTGCGCATGCGTCAACTGCATCTACGTAGTATGACGAGGTAACGCTTGGAGGGAAATTCTAGCGCATGGACAGAAGACACTAAAATGGAGTCTTGAAGACTCGCGTGCATGGCATCTGCTTAGCTGAAACGAAAACAAGCTATTTTACTAATGCTAATGCGGGAAAAGTATTAATAAGAAAAGGGGAACAGAGTAGAGGTGGGAGGTATACAGTGCGACCATTCATTTGTGAAATTAATATTTGTCTTTCTGACTTTATCATTAGTGCGCATTTGGGCCTCTCACGCATAACTGAATTAAGCTGAGTAATGAAAAGACTGCGCATGTCCACTGAAAGTTAACCCGGAATGATGACTTAGATGTTGAAAGGGAGCCAAGGACACGAGTGACATGCCCTGAGAACGGATGGTGAAAAGTTCAACGATGAGGACTCTTAATCATAATGTTATAATAATGTTTCAAGTAAAATGTGAATGCGTATGGGAACTCAATACATGAATAAAAATTAAGGGGATGGGTTTGCGAACAATAGTTGAACTAATTTTAATGACATGTAAGCATAGTGTGATGGAGCTTCCCCCCTTGCCTGACCAATCATATTTTGTATTTTTACGATATTGAAACTTTAGTGGGTGGAACATGAAGAAACGAAGGTATAACTAAGGTAGCTTTAGTTAATTAGAGAGAAGAAGGTCCAGATGCTGTGAGTCGGAGATGCTGTTGCTGGGAGAGATGCTGTGAGATGCTGATGAAGAACCGAATGCAGAACGTGAAGGAGAACTTTCTATCCTAACTTAATTGGGTTAGATCAGAAGATCGCGGAAGAATCTCGAGGAGGAAGAGAGTGTCAGAGAGGAGTGCGGCGCAATCGTCGGTATTCTAGAGAGGTCAACTATCCTGTCCCGAATCCTGTCCTGAAGTCTTTGTCTCCTGACCTATCCTGGGGGACCCTTACCAGCCCTTTGGCCAGGGGGTTGGTCTTTCACACCATTCTTGGTAAGTATAATTTCACGTTATTTGCAGATGTTCTTTTCTCTCTGTCCTCTCCCTTTCTGAGCATTAATTATTGTATGAGTCCGAAGTATATGCTTGATATTTAATCAATTGAATTTTCTCTCCTAAGAATGATGGTGACTGCACTGTATTTTGAAATGTTTCACATGCATTTAATTTAGATAAAGATTTTAAACCTTCCTGAGTCTGTGATCATTTACTTCAAATAAAAAGTAGTTAAGGGTTATGTTAATTATCACCATCAACTACGTCAACTAATGGTCCATCGACCAGAGGAAAGAACTTTTTGATCAGTGAAAGGTTAGTTAGGAATATTAAATAACTAATCCTGAATGTTATGAAATATATATATAAAACTTTGACACTCCAGCGGTTTACTCAATTGTGTGTTTATGGGCCCAGGTGAGTATATGGTAGTGGAGTATCTGTTGTTGGTATTCCACTGGATCAACCCCAAATAGAGCAAAGTTCCTGATTTGACAATTTAGAAAGTTGAGAAATTTCCCATATATTTTGATCAATTATGCCAAACATTCAAATTTGTGAGGTTTCTCCTTCACACTATTTAAACTTTCCCTGGAAGATGTCACAGCCTAATTAGTTGGAACATCTGCTGCAATAATCAAATTAGGCAGTTGGAAGCAGTTTCTGGATAATATGCATGGACCCCATTATAGATTTCAACAGAAATGTTTTAATGCTGGTTCATGAAGTAGGCAGAAAAGATGGAGGCATGGCCATGATGGCCAAGATGGTGGACCTCTAACGGAACTCCGCACAGCGACCCCGTCATCTGACACCATTCACCTGGTCTCGGCTGCCATCGACCCCTCTCTCCATCTGAAAGTGCTACTGGAGGCAATGACGATGCCGGGGAGGCAGGAGTGGGGCACTGGGCGACCGCGAGGGGAGGTTTAGACCACGGCACGTCTTGGCTGACCTTGAAGAGCGCTGAGGCCTGGTCGCAGGGGAGGCTTTGGATCAGGCCAGCAGGCTGCCTTCTCTCCTACATTGAGCGTAGGGCTGCAGGGTTATCGGCGGGCCCCCTAAAGAAAGGCGGTGTGACACCTGAGTCGGCTCCCCAGGGCCCCATTGAGCAGGGCCAGAGAACTTGAACATCGCAGAAGCAGCCCTAACCATGCTGCGAAAGGCAGCTGGTGGATGACAGTGAGGGCAGTCCGGCTTGGAGAGCAGCGGGACTCTGGGGCGGACCCCTGATAGCACTTCAGCATAGAAGAAACGGGGTACAGCTGGCCTGGCGTCCGACACCAGAGGTGATGGATGATAGGGACCTCCATGATTCTAGGCTGCAGCACTGGTGGCTGAGTGGCTGAGAAAGTGACAGTGCCTTCAGGCCCTGGCTGGCCAGGCGGCTAGATAGGAAGTACCGGCCTAGACTAGGGTGAGACAGACTCTGGTGCATGCCACTGTGCGTTCCCTGAGCTGATCGCCGGAGTAGGGGGCACGCACCAGAGCCTGGGGAGCGTGGGGTGGATCTTGCATCACTGTGCCCTAGAAGAAAGGTGCACAGGGTGAACCTCGGTCCCCCGCGAGACCCAGAACACTGACCAAAAGCCCCCCCCCCCACAGAGGGCAGAGGGGCTATCCTATTAAGGAAGACACACAAGACTTGAAATACTTTGGGGGACAGAAATTCCATTGGCAAGACCCTGTTGAAATGCTGCATCGAGTGCCGGGAATAAGCCTGGTGAGCCCCCATCCTTCAAAGGGCATGGACCTCCTCGTGGCCGCTGGTGCGACATCTGCGATGCCCGGCCGCTAACCTACAACCTGATCGAACTGGTGGTCTGCTCGTGCTGCGAGATGCAACCTTGCCTAATGGCGCTCACAAATGAGCCTATTCTAGGGGTCAGCCTCCCTCACCACCTGGACGGGGTATGTGACCCAACGGCAGTCATGAGGCATCTTCAATATTTAACCCAGCCCAATCTGTTGCACCCCTCAGCGCCGCCGACACCTGTTCCGCAAGCCGTGGATTCCGCAGAACATTCTATTGGACCTACCTCGGTGGAGGGTAAGCTAGATATGCTGTTAGCGGCTTTAGAGCGGTCTCATGTGTCCCTGGAGAATAAAAGAGACACATTAGCGATGGATCTCACTCTGCTGCAGGACGACCATCGTAAGCTCACTGACAGAGTCCACAATACAAAGCAATTATTGGCGACAATCCAACCGCAGACCCAGGAAGTGCCATCTCAGTTGCACACCTTGCGAGAGTGGGTTTGCAGACTGGAAGAGAGCGTAGAGGACACCGAAGGCCACTTTCGAAGAAACAACGTCCGTGTGGTGGGCCTACCTGAGAATGCAGGGGGTTAGGATGCAGTGTCCTATCTTGAGTCATGGTTCCGCAGCTTTACCCCCACTTCTGCCCTCTCGCCCTTCTTGATTGAGCATGCACTCTGGGAACTGGTGCAGAGCCCCCCGGTACCCCACCCAGACCGCTTGTGGCCACCCTCCTACATTACAAAGACCAAGACCTTATCCTGCGAGACGTCTGAAAGCTAGACAACATGGTAGTTGACAACATGAAAGTGATGGTGTTCCCAGATTATAAACTGGCAGTCCAACACCAACGGCACACTTTCTTCGCTGTGAAACACAGACTGAGGTACCTCAATTTCAAATACTCACTCCTGTTTCCTACACGCCTCAGAGTCCAAGCAGACCGCAAGTCACATTTCTTTTCAGACCCCAAAGAGGCCTGGGATTGGGTAGACAGACATGGGACCACGGGAACCACCTCGTCACACATACCGACCATGGACTCGCGGCCCTCTGGTGGGGGCCCACAGAGGCGCAGGGGTCGAGTATCACAGACCAGCCCCCAGACGCCCCCCAGACGCCCTGTTTACCTGACCTGGAGCAAACCATACAGGAGAGGAAGAGGGCATTGCAGACAGCTGTGGCATGTCGGTATCCCACCCTGCCCTCAGACACTGATGGCGAGGACTCCAAATCTTCCGGCGATGAGGGTTCTCTGGCATCCATTCTTTTCCCTCCCGGCTCCACTACGCCACCTAATGTAACCCCACAAACTGCGGATGATATTCTTTAAAACGCACTAATGTCGCTTTGTTCATATGTTGGCCTTTCGTCATTCTTCTCTGTTGCTGTAGTTAGCTATGTCTTTTCCCTCCATATTGGATCCAGCGCTGCTCCTTCTGGTGGTAGGGGCTGCAGTTATGTTACACTGCAATTGCTGTCAATGCTCATGACTACATGTCCCCCTTCACAGCACCTTCAGCCTTGGGGATGGGAAAGGCTGTTGTACAGCATTGTCACAGACACAACCCGATTAATTTTACACTAACACAAAGGGGGCTCCCGCGTATCATGGCTATCCTGTTTTCATAAACATGCTGTCAGCGGGACACCAGAGTTGGGGGAAACAATCTGGTGACTGCGCAATTGAACCCCTGGCTTCCAGACTGCGGCAGCAACATCAGGATAAGGCGTTTCGGTGTGGTCTTCGTCAAATTTTGATATCCTTATATGCGGATGACGTGACATTATATATCAGGGATCCCCAGCATAAGCTCAACCCTATATTACGGGAATTTATACTATTTGGCAGACTGTCTGGTGTCAATATTAATTGGGGGAAGTCCCAGTTGTTTCCTCTTACACCGGCGGTTCCTAAATTTCCACTTGACTTCCCGCTGGAATGGTGTGACACCGAACTTCGCTATCTCGGTATACTGGCGACAAGAGACAGGGAAGAAACTATACGGCTCAACTATGGCACGGCAGTTACACGACTTAATAGCAATGTCACACGATGGATCTCTTTGCCTATATCGATTGCTGGACGCGCTTCCCTAATAAAAATGGTGGTACTTCCGCAGTTCCTTTACCTGTTTGCAAATATACCCTATCACCCTGGGCCTAATTTTTTTAAAACATTGCGGACGGAATTGATTAGACTCCTTTGGGGGGGGGGAACAGCCAAGACTTCAATGGTCCAACCTTATTAGGCCGTATGAACAGGGCGGGTTAGATATACCTGACTTCGAGATGTATTATTTGAGTGCGCAAGCTCAATACGCTTTTTACTGGGTGTATCCCCCTAGATACATGCCGCAAATAGCCACGGAGGACTGGCTTGCAGATCCCATCCCACTGAATGGTATCATACATGGCCCGCGCCGCGCGCGATCAACACCACCTACTACGGACACCAGCACGGTAGATGCATGGAATTGTATCAGGGAGAAGCTTTCGTCGCCATGCTTGTACTCTCCGCGACTCCCGTTAACCTATCACCCTGACATGCCCCTTTTACAGGAGAAGGGATTTCAGAACCTCTGCAAACGGCTGCGAATAAATACATGGGGGGACATGTTCTGGGAGGGTACCTTTCGCTCCTCAGAACACATGTTTCAAGGGGCGCGAACTTCCCCTCTGGACTTATTCTTATATGTTAGGCTGAGGCAGGGGATGAGGGCGATCCTCCCGGATTTCCCTCGTGAACCAGAAACTCTCCTCCCGCTGCACCAGATGTTGGGTCCCACAGGTGGCAAACATTTAGTGTCAGGCTTATACAAAGGCATACGTGCAATGCAAGAACAACCAGTCAGCCCGGCCTACACGCACTGGAAAGAGGAGCTGGAGCAGGAGCTGACTGTGGAGCAATGGAATTACTGTTGCGCCCAAACATCGCAAATCTCTGCCAGTAGTAGGTTACGGGTGATACATTACAAATTTTTGCAGCGTTTATATTATACGCCTGTTAAAAAATATCGATTCAAATTAACTGACCATGACAAATGTGATAGATGTGGGAGGGAAGGAGCAGGTTTTCTGCACCTGGCCTGGGAGTGCCCGACAGTGCAGGTTTACTGGGGTGAGGTGTATGAGGCGCTGGAGAAAATGCTGGATAGCACACTGGTGAGGGATCCTGTGGTGGCCCTTCTGAGCTACACGGCACTAATACCCAAAACATATAGAAAGTTTCTTGCTATATCGCTACTGTTAGCTAAACGTAGGGTAGCCTGTAGGTGGGGCAGGAGCCGAGCACCGAAGTTTAAGGACTGGCTGGCTGACTTATTACACTTCCAGGAACAGACCACAACATATGTGGAGCTGCTCCCAATTGCCTCTAGACCCACGGATATATGGGGGCCTCTCCAGAGCTACCTCCTCCTGCAGAATGGTTCCTAGACGGCGCAAGAATTGGAACGGGGCTAAGATGAAATATGGTTGGGATTATATATCATGTGTTGCTATCATATCAACAACGTGGCATACCTGTACATACTCTATGTCAAATGTCGATTTTTGCCTGCTAAATACTCGAGTCGTCTCATGCCAAACGATTATCAAAATGAACATATAGTGGAGTGTTTGTGACCTGCTGTTGATTTAAGAAACTGTACTACCATGTCATGTGTGAAAATCATAAATAAACGTTTAAAAAAAAAAAAAAAAAAAACAATCTGGTGACTGTGGGACTAGCTCCTGCAGCGGAGTTTAAGATCTGAAGGGGCTGTGCTGGCAGCCACTACATGCTTCCATTCCTTAGCTGTGCTGCTGGCAGCATGCCCACCCTCATGCCCCCTGACCCAACCAGTGTATTGTAGTCTAGGCATTAACATGAGGGGTGCCAGAGGCACTGGGACTACTTAACCACCAGATATTGAGGGATCAGTGCATCTGTACACTATCCACACTGTCGCCTATCCCCTGGTCAGTTTGCCAACGCTGGCATACATTGTTCACATGTTTGGGAGGAACCCATTGCATCCCTACTCCGATGGTATTCTGTGTTTTCTAATATTGTTTTTCATTGGTTTGTTGTTTTTGCCTGCAACTGCCTGGACCATCCATTCCGGGGTGGACCTGGCCCTGCCCATCCGGTGGGAGCAGAACTCTACCCATTAACAAGCTATTACGTTGACTGACACTAACATATCAATGTGGAATGTCTGCAGTATGCGCACTCCTTCTCGTTGATATGCTGTGTATTCCTATTTGTGCTGCAGGCTGACACATATAGCATTCTTGCAGGAATCCCACCTCACTCAGGTACAAGGCGTGTGGTTATAAAAACGATGGAGGGGTCATGTATATTCTGCCAACTACTCCACTTGCGCCTGTGGGGTTTTGGCGTGGATAAAGCCTGGGGTCCCCTTCGTTGCAGATAACACGGTCATAGACCAAGAGGAAACGCTGTGTTTTTGTAGAGGGCAGCTGGAGGGCCGCTGGATTCTGCTCGGAGCCATATATGCTTCTAACTCTGAGCATGCAGCATTTTTAGATGCTCTTAGTGGTGTTCTGTTGCGATAGAGACTTTTCAGTGTTCTTATCGTAGACTTTGTCCGCTCCTTCCCACCCCTCTCCAGTACCATTGCTAACTCAAACGCTCATGCCTTAACTAGCTGGTTACAACACTGTAGCCTGTTAAACATTTGGCACCAGCAATGCTCACAAGAGAGTCTACTCGTTTTTCTCTCATGCCCACAACCTACATGTCAGAATAGACTGATTTGTTAGTACACCAGATCTAATCCCTCACATTAAATACAATGATTACCTTGGCAGGACGCACTCTGATCATAACCCCCAGCACTTACGACTAAGCTGGGAACATGACCCTCTCCTCTATCCCAATGTGGCGCCTGCAAGCAGCAGCGCTAGAGAATCCTCCATTCAGGACTTCCCTTAGTGGTAGCATATCGGAATATTTCGATTTAAATGCGGACACCACCACCTCCCGGCTGAACGAGTGGGTCACCTTCAAGGTGGCAATCAGAGGACACTGCATGGGCAATAGCCTGAACATGCTCTGCCAGATCGATCGTGATGTCTCACAGGTGCAACGGACTTTGCTCCCATTTGAGAAGCAAGCGCAGACTTCTGCTGAAGGTAGGGTGCACCTAGGTCGGATGAGGTGCGAAAATGCCGCACATAATTGAAAATGCCGCACATAATTGAGGCATCGCACTGCGATGCCTCAATTATGTGGCCCACACTACAAAGAGGAACTCTGAGGCAGACAAAGCAGGAGCGCTGCTTGCATGGCTGATCCAACAGGAACAGGCGCGGCCCCCATCCTGACCATTTGTGCAGATACTGGGGCCCTCTGACTACCTGGTCCCAATAAAAAGTTAGCATTTATTAAATGTAATAAGGCAACCCAGGGCAGGTAGGACTCTCAGTAGTGAAACACAAATTTAGGACATGTAAACTTTAAAAGTACATGTCCAACCTTTTAATTATAATGCACCCTGCTCTATGGCTACCTAGGGACTACCTTAGGGGTTACTTGCTGGAATCCTCATGCCTCAAGGCACAGATGGGCACATTCCTAGATCATGTCAATACATATCTGCATGAATCAAAAACAGAACGTTTTTCTAAGGATCAGCGACTGATGGCCTCCAAAGCAAAGCTTTAGGAGTCCAGAAATGGGAAATGAAAGTGAAGGTCACTGTATTCCAATGTAGGCATAAACCTATACATTCAAAGTAAGTGACACTCCTCTTAATCAGTGAAATTATATTTATATTATGCACACAAATGCTAGAACAAAGTCTACTTATCATGCATCTGCCAATCACATCTTTCGATTTTCTTACATTCAGGGACTCTGGAGAAATAGGCATTCTTCTCTTGTCTCATCGGGTTTCCATAAAAACAAAAGATACTTAATCCCTGGAGAGTTTACCACAGTTATAGCCATATGCTGGGTGAATCAGCTGTGAGACAGGAGGCAGTGACATGAGATGTGGGATAAATAATTACTAATAGGTGTCAGTTATGATCCCATTCTCTAACATGTCACTGCTGTTTTCCAGAAGACTGGAAGCACACAGTTGTGCAACAAACTATAAGTATTAAGTCAGACATGAATGATGCTCAAAGTATGTCGATCGCATCTTTTCACAAACTGCTTAATTTGGCTCATTCTATGGTATTTCTGTCCCAGAAACATTTTTCTCATTCCTAGGTTAGATGAGTAAACACCTCATTCCCTCTCTTCTGTCAATGGAGACCATTGTCTAATTGCCCAGGATGTTACATTGTCAAGTGCAATTCTGTAGCACATTCCAACTACTTCTGTGGTCCTGAAGCATTGTCAGAATCTGGACACCCTTTGCACACATGCTACTTGTTCACTATAGGGAAAATAAATCCTCAAACTTGAAATGAGTTGAGCACTGGAATTTCTGATCATTGTCAGGGGCGAGTAAATGCATGGTTACCCCCATGAAACTGCAGATAGTGCAGGCATTGGAACTCTTGGAGGACGTATTTACTCACCAATGCAATGTATTGTAAGGAAATGTGTGAATTAATGTTTCTGCACCTATTATCAAAGGTTTTACCTGCTATTGTGCTTGGACACTTTGCCTGCTTTCAGCCGGTGAAGTGTACAGGCAAACAAAAGAGGACCCACTGCGTTTCTCAGGGACCTGTCATTGCGATGACATAGGTAGTTCCTTTTATCAGTGCCATCAGAATAGTGGTTCACATAATTAATGGTTAAATGTTTGCACTGGAATTTCTGATGACTATAAGTTGCAAATTGAGATTCGTCTGGAAACACCTCGTAATCCCCTTGCAACTGCACATATTGCAGGCAACAGTAAGTCATGGGGGCAGAATTACTCACTAAAACATCTTTTCAGGACAATTACATGCAGAAATCAGTGTTTTGACACAAATTCTCAATGTTTTGCCTGTTATTTCAGCTGACACTTCACCTGATTTCAGCCAGAAAAGTATACAGGTGAAACATATTTAATCCACAGTGTTCCTGCAAGGCTTGTAATTCCAATTGGGACGGTAAAACCTTTTACTAGCCCTATCAGACTACTAACCATCGTTTCATGATGGCCTGGATATTTATAAAAATTTGTTTTGTTTACTTGAAGTAGGGAGTTTTTGGCCTGCGATTTCAAGACTGAAATTGAGGTTAAGCCCAACCACCACGACAAGGTAACTCCAAAGGTTGGGAAAAAAAACAGTACACTTGTTTTTCACACATAGTAAAACTTCATTTCATTTTTTAAAATGAACATATACACAACATTGATGATCATTTTTTTACCTGTTAAGGAGATTACTCATAATCCAACAACTTTCAGGTTATCAGCACAGTACCGGGGGCTGAAAATCCTGAGTCCATTTTTACACAAATGCATGTCATACTTTGTTGAGCTTCAAGATCTTGTGGTGTTTGTTTCATATATATTTGGTGGTCGACTCTCACATTTGTTTCTTATAATTGTTTAACAGTTCCTTTTTTGCAATAGTAATTGGATTATTAGACTCGTTTACTCTTCAAAGACTCAACATTCGAATAAAAACAAACATCCGTTTTTACCATGTGTGCATATAAGTGTTTTTAATTGGTCAATGCTGCTGCAATTTACACTGAATATGGAGAGTGTGAGTGTTAGACCTGTCATCCTCATCGTAGTCTTCCTCCTCAAACGTTTCGCCTGCCTACCTCCACTTTTAGCTGTATCTTTTTGTTGGCCTTAGGACTCTGAGCACTTTACCAATGCTAACCAGTGCTAAAGTGCATGTGCTTCTCCCCTAAACATGGTGACATTGGTGTATACATGATTGGCATATTTAGTTTACTATAAGTCCCTTGTAAAGTGGTATAACATATACCCAAGGCCTGAATCTAAATGCTACTAGTGGGCCTGCAGCACTGGTTGCCCTATCCACACAAGTAGCCTTTCAAACCTGTCTCAGGTCTGCCATTGAAAGGCCTGTGTGTGCAGCTTACTGCCACTTCGACTTGGCATTTAAAACCAATTGGCAAGCCTTAAACTCCCCTTTTATTACACAGAAATCACCCCTAAGGTAGGCCCTAGGTAGCCTCAAGGGCAGGGTGCTGTGTAAGTAAAAGGTAGGACATGCAACTTTAAGTTTTACATGTCTTGGTAGTGACAAACAGCTAAATTAATTTGTCGCTAATGTGAGGCCTACTCCTCTCATAGGCTAGCATTGGGAATTCCTTAAAGCACTTTTAAGATGTAATTCCTGATTAGAAAGGAGTGGCTGCATCATGTTTCATATCTTTGGAATGGTAATGATAAATCCTCTTCACTAGTAAAGCTGGATTTGACTTTACTATTTTAGAAATGCCACTTTTAGAAAGTAGATATTTCTCTGCTCTTAGTGCTCTGTGTGCCTTGCAGCCTGTCTGCAATACACGTGTGGGGTGTGTGACAGGTACACTTTGTGCATTCCCTCTTAGACAGACACAAACCCAGGCAGAGTGGGTGTGACAGATAACTCATCTGCATTAATCTACATACTGCTAGCTCTTCCTGGGCAGGAAAAGGGAGGGAGGCCGACACTTACAACTAAATAGGCAGTGTCCTGTGCTCCACACAAAGGACTGATTAACCCCAAAATATACTGCCAGACAAGGCCAGGTTGAAAAGGGACCTGTGCACTTCAAGGGCCTGCTTGGAAGCCAGCCCCACTTCAAAGGTACATTTGGGTGTATGTATTGGGGCTCTGACCCTATGAAGAGAGTACACTACTGACCTGTGAAGAACTCTGCCAGGAGTAAAGACTGCTGTGCTACAAGGATTGCCACTCTGCTTAACTGCTGCCTTGGAAGAACTGCTTTTCTGTGCTGCCCTGCTGATCCCTGCCCTGCTGAGAACAAGGACTGGACCCATCTCACTTGAACCTAGAGTGACTCCAAGGACCTGCTGGCTTGCCCCCTGTTCTGAAGTCTCAGGGGCATCAAAGACTTCCTTCAACCCTGCATCTGCACCTGGACTCTGCAAGCTGTGAGTGTTCCCTGCCAAGTGATGCCACCCCAGTCCCGGACTCTTAGAAGTGGGCCTAAGGTGCTCTACCTTTTGTGGTCCTCATCGGAACCAACGCGAAGCAACGCATAGCCCTGCAAAGACTCGCCGCACAGCTGCCAGCCTCACCAGAATCGACGACGGGTGGGACGAAGCCCAACAAAGCCTCGTCGCGCATCTGCCAGTCTGTCAGAACCGACGCAAAGCGATGCCAAGCCTAGCAAAGCCTTGCCGCACAGCTTCTCGGAACTGATGCCGGACAACGCAAAGCCTTGAAAAGCAATGCTGCGCAGACCACAGACTAAAATTTAAGGTACTGAATTCAGCGGGCCCAAGTGGGTCCCTGTAGCTGACCAACGCTCCACCGTGGTCGACCTGAACTTGTGACTTTGTCCCAGTCCAGTGCGACCAGATAACCACAGTTGGTGCTTTGCGCTATAATGCGCTATTTTCACCTAAATCTTTAAAATTGCATATCTTCTGACCTACTTATTGGTTTTTTGTTATTTTGATCTTGTTTTATTTAGTAAACCCTAATCTACTTTTCTAACCCTGTGTGGAGTATTTTTGTGGTGTTTTCATTGTGTTACTGTGTGTGTGTGTGGGTGTGTACTGCACAAATACTTTACACATTGCCTCTTTAGATAAGCCTGGCTCTGTGTCAAGCAACCAGAGGGTGAGCACAGGTTATTTCCTAGTGTGTACCTAGTTTACCCTGACTAGAGACGTGGTTCCTGCTTCTACGAGGTGCATACTCCATTTTGCTTTAAAATCGACGCAGTGACGACTTTGCGCCGTTCGGAACTGATGCAATGCCATCGATGCCGACTCAGTGCCAATCCGAGGACATCCCTGTGTGCTCGATGACGACACAGGACCCGACTGCGAGGTTCCACGATGACGCAGCACCTGCAACGTAAAGGGGTCGACATTGATGCAGGACCCGACTGTGAGGCTCGACAACGACTCTTCAACTCGACTGCGTAAATCGGAACCGATGCATTGAGCAGCCCTGTGTAGGTCCTGTAGTCGGCCTGTCCTCCATTGTGGTTGACTTGAACTTTGGATTTGCCCCGGTCCAGAGCGAGCTCAAGCAACCCCTTAGCACTATTGACTTCTAGGCACTATTTTTTTTATTTATTCTTTAAAAATTCATTACTTCTACATATTGGATTACTGTCGTTTTGGTCTTGTTTTATTAATAAAATTATAATCTATTTTACTAACCCTGTATGGAGTATTTTTGTGGTGTTTTCATTGTGTTACTGTGTGTGTGTGTGTTGCACAAATACTTTACACAATGCCTCTTTAGATAAGATTGACTGCTCTGTCCCAAGTTACCAGAGGGTGAGCACAGGTTATCTCTTAGTGTGTATCTAGCTTACCCTGACTAGAGTGGTGGTTCCTGCTTGTACATGGTGCATACTCTGACAACCAGAAACCCCATTTCTAACAGCGAGCCCTTATATGATAGCCTGCAATCAAATCAAGAAACAAGGCTTTGCATTTGGATGTTTTAAATTTGCAAGAAATAGAAAATCTCCATGAAATGTGAGACAGAAAGTCAACTTAAAGTCAAAAACGTGCAAAAGTCTCCAGGAAATGTGAGAAAAAAGACAACCTTTTCCACGGATTGCTTTATGTTTAAATGATTTCTCACAGAACTGAAGACTACGCATGTTCTTAAACAGGTATATAGCCATTTCTCTCTTGGATAGCTCTGAATTCTCCATACTCCCAGTGGCTATTCTTAATTATTTCGATTGCAGAAAGACAGATAACATGTGGCACCTCATCCAACAGCAATATTCTATTTTGTTGGATGAGGAAGTAGTTTACTCCCAACATTTTAGCAGTGAAAGCATAATTTTGTTTTTATTTTTTTCAAAATTAGAGGCATGGAATTTTGATGGTCAGCATTCCCAGAGTTAAGTGAAGATATCCAGCCAATATTCTTTTGTGTAGAAAGCAACCATTACATTGATGTAATGTTGGCATAAACCATTGCTTCAAGTCACATGTTTGTTCTGGTTTTATCTCTACCTCAACCATTACTGTGGGCCTTGTTGCATAGCATCTACATCACAGCAATGCATATTATTGTGTTTAGCAAGCCCTTGACAGTTCATTTGATTCAAGGATATAGCGACAGGAGAATGTCTGTGCCAGTGCTCTCTCTCTGTTGATCAAACCCCTGTTTGGAATAATTCGGATGTAGAAATGATCTACAACAACATCTGTCACTTCAGAGAGAGCTTGGTTGAATAAGTAGATTTAATGGGATAAGTCACTGCTCCATGTGCCACCCCCCTTCCCTAATGACCTGCTGGAATCCTCACATATCAAGGCACATACAGGCACATTCCTAGATAACATGCACATAGATCCGCATGAATCAAAAACACAATTTTTCCAAGGATCAGAGATTGATGGTCTTCAAAGGAAGACTTTATTACTCCAGAAATGTGAATGTGAAATTCAAGTAAGCACCACTGTATCCCAATGTAGGATGAAACCTATACATTCAAAGTAAGTGCCACTCCTCTTATTAAGTGAAACTATATTATGAACACCAGTGCTTGAACACATTCAATCCATACAGCCACTCATCCACCCTCCCACTCATCTGAATAGCTACTCATAGAGCCTTCTGACGCTAGTGAATTACAGGGAGGCAGGAGAATAAAAGGTTCCATACAATAAAAGGTTCCATACAGATTAAAACAGTATTCTACACAATTGCATGGCTTTTAGGGGAACAGCCAGGTTTTTAAAGCTTTTCTGGAGTGCATTAAGTTGGAAGACAATCTCAAGATGTCTGGAAGGTGATTCCATAATTTGGCTGCTACAATCATGAAGGCTCCTCCTCCTTGTCTAGTTTTTCTAGATTTGGCCACATAGGCCAAGTTAGCTGATGAGGAGTGTAAGCTCCTACCCAGTGCATACCGTTTTCTTTTCTTTTGCAGGTGGATCTGACCAATTCCATGAAGAGATTTATAAGTAATACAGAGGATATTAAACAAAATTCTTTGTCTCAATGGCAACCAATGTAAATCCTTCAGGGCCAATGATACAGAGGACCTTCTAGATCTATTCAAGGTCAATTTTGCCGCCACTGCTTGAACTCTGTATAGCCAATGAGCAGGTATTCCAAAGCTCCTAACAGCAAAGCATTACAGTGATCCAGCCTGTTTAAAATTACACTTTGGACTACCAGCGCTCTAGATGAAGGAGGCAGTAATGGGAGAAGCGTACATAGTGCTCTGATTAAGGAGAAGCAGGACCCTGAAGTCTTGTTCACATAGGATTCCAAGCTCAGTTTCTTGTAAAAAAATATACCTGCATTTCTGACAGTCTCTGACAGTACGGAGACCCCATTAGAGGGACCTGGCCAGATGATAGAAGGAAGTAGAGCAGGGGACTTAGTTGATGAGAAGCAAAGGAACTCTGTCTTGTCTCCATTAAACTTCAAAGAGTTGGATTTGAGCCAGCCGATAATATCATTTATGCAAGGCATCAACTGTCGTGCTTTGATTTCCTTCCAGTGACAGGATTAGTTGAGTATCGTCTGCATAATTAACCAAACTGACATTATGCGACTTGATAAGTGAGATCAGGGGACTCATATATATATATATATATATCCACCAAATAGATTACTGATTCGCGTAATATATATATATATATTGGAAAGTATTGGACTGATTAACGACCCCTGTAGAACATTGTGTTTAACAGTTGTAACCTCGGAGCGAAAAGGTGAAAGGATCACTGCCTGCTCTCTATCCGACAAATAGGAATGAAGCCACTTTGCTACTGTACCCCTGACACCAATAGAGGTCAGTCTAGCTAAAAGCGTGTTGTGGTTTACGGTATTAAAAGCGGCGGACAGATCTGATAGGATCAGTACCATAGATTGCCCATTGTCGACTCACATTCTAAGCTCATCCATGTTGGTAAGTAAAGCTGTTTCAGTCCCATGGTCTAGTCGAAAACCACATTGCTCTTCTCCCAGAATTTGGTTGACTTCCAAATAATGAGAGAACGTTTTACTGACAAAGCGTTCCAAGATCTATAAAGGGTATGGTAAAAGGAATATGGGCCTGTAGTTGCTTAGGGCTTCAGGATCCAGCAATGGCTTTTTAAATAAGGGTGTGACAGTGCCCTTTTCCAAGCTGCTGGAACTGCACCATTTTGCAAGGATTGGCAGCAGATTTGACAGAGCAATGGGAAGAGTTCTCTCGCCTGTTCCTTCCAAACCTTATGAGGTAGAGGATCCAGGGGTGAGCTGGAGGATGTCGCCAATGCCAAAGTTCGAAATTCATCCTCTGTTAAACATACTAAGGCCCTGATTATGATGTCGGTCGGAGTTGCCTCTGGCCGACATTATCGGCGGGTTCGGACCGACCGACCTCTGGTCGGAGGTCCCGACCGCAGTATTACAATGCGACCACACATGAGGCCGTCGCATACTCCCATTTCTCTATGGGAGCTTGTGCTGCGGCCGTAAACCGGCCGTAGCACAAGCTCCCATAGAGAAATGGGAGATTCTACAGTGCAGGGATTAACAGGAGGGCACCATAGGTGCCCCCTCGACCCCCAACAGGAGGTCGCAGGGAGAAGGGGGCCCTGTTAGGGGCCTTCAAAGTCACTTTCTGACAGGCTTTCCATGTCGGAAAGCCAGACATGGAAAGCCTGTCGGAAACCTACATCGTAATCCGGATGGCAGAAACGCCGTCGTATAGGGATTACGTGCCGGTTCCGACTGGCCGACGGGCTCCTTGAGCCCGTCGGAAGCCAGCCAGAATGACCGGCCAGTTTCAATTCTGACCACCTAAATTTCAATTCCGTCCACCTAGATTGAAATTAGGCGGACGGAATTGAAACCTTTGATGTCGGTCGGAGGCTTTGAGACCGACATCAAAATCAGGCCCAAAGTGTTCTAGCTCACTTATACCCTTTGCTATAGGTGGTCCACCTGCCTATATTGTTCATTGCCACTCACATACTCAGTCATAGACCCATACCACCACTCACACACCCACTCACTGATCCATAGAGACACTAACAGCCACTCACTCAGTCACACACCACTCACACAGCCACTCACTCACCCATACAGCTACTAACAGCTACTCACTTACCAACACAGCCACTCACAAAGCCATTCACTCACCCACACAACCACTTACATACCTATTCACACATCAATACAAGCACTCAAACGCCCACTCACTTACCCATACACCCACTTAAACAGCCACTCACTCACCCATACACCCACTTGCACACCCAGTCACTCACCCATAGAGACAGTCACACAACCACTCAGTCACTCATACAAGCACTCACACAGCTACTCACTCACCCATACAGCCACTCACAAATGTTAGAAACAGTATCACTCATTAGTAGTACAGAAATAATATTAATTTAACTTAAGGTGTAGCTTAGTATATATCTGTAAGTCTCAGAAACATTTTCAAAACACACTCACTGGATGATGTAATCAGTGATGTCATTTGAGAGATGTCACTGACCATGTCATGAGTGATGTAACATGTGAAGTCATAAGCAGTGAATTGCGGGGCCGTAAGTTATAATTAGCTTAGGTAACTATAACAAATGTATGACGTTACATCGCAAACATTCACTACGCATGGCTTTACAACGCGGTCGTTACAACAACCGCATTGTTACCACGCGTGCCATTACATCGCAAGTCGTTTTAACGACTTGCTGTAGGGGGCGCGCTGGACTCAGGAATAGTATTAATTACTATTCCGACTCCAGTTTGCGCAACAGCAGGGAAGGTGTTGGATTTAAAATCCAACACATTCCCTGGGGTTGCATGCCACCTACAGCAAGTCGTTGATATGACTTGCGATGTAATGGCACGCGTGGTAACAACGCGGTCGTTGTAACGGCCGCGTTGTAAAGTTACCACGCTGTGTTTACAGCATTGTAAATGCTGTTGCCCAACTATAACTGCTGAATTTCCATGGTTTTGTACGAGTGAAATGTGAGCCTAACTATAACGTTCCTGTAACTTTTGGTTTTTTAAGTGAATTTCTAAGATTGTTTCCATTCTATTTCCTAACTATAACGTGCTTGTAACCTTTGGTTTTTCTACTGAAGATATATATATATATATATCTCCACAAGAAGGGTGCTCCAAAATTGAGGCGCCACTCACAGCGTACTTCTTCTCCTTTATTGGCGGACTTTAAAGGGTTTCAGCATCACTCTCCAAGCATTAAAACAGCATTAGTCCATTAAAATCCTCCGATTTCACCAAACGCGTTTCGGGCTCTCAGTAGCCCTTGCTCACTGGCATTGGACATGGGAGACTGCAACAAACATTTCTGGCACACCTGCACCACTTTATATCTCACGCCTTGTGGGCGTATTCACACCATTGCATCATGTTAGTTGGAGTTCAACAAACGATCTTATCCTCAGTGGGTGCAGTCAATCCCATAGTAATGCATAATTCAGAAAACCACAGTGGGTTGCTTAGACAGCCGATGCTGTCGCCCTTTCTTTTTATTTGTCCCACAAACAGAGACGCCGTTCCTTCAGCGCTTCACTTCCTTAGCGCTGCGGGACCCGCTTGATCTGCAGCAGGGCGCCTCACGACCTGAGCAGGCCGTAAACAAATCCACAAGAAGGGGTTCCAAAATTGAGGCGCCACTCACAGCGTACTTCTTCTCCTTTATTGGCGGACTTTAAAGGGTTTCAGCATCACTCTCCAAGCATTAAAACAGCATTAGTCCATTAAATCCTACGATTTCACCAAACGCGTTTCGGGCTCTAAGCAGCCCTTGCTCACTGGCATTGGACATGGGAGACTACAACAAACATTTCTGGCACACCTGCACCACTTTATATCTCACGCCTTGTGGGCGTATGCACACCATTGCATCATGGTAGTTGGAGTTCAACAAACGATCTTATCCCCAGTGGGTGCAGTCAATCCCATAGTAATGCATAATTCCCCCATTAAAGGAGAAGAAGTACGCTGTGAGTGGCGCCTCAATTTTGGAGCACCCTTCTTGTGGATATATATATAAGAACAAGGAGAGAGCAATCACAAAATCACTCATGTGCAAGACAGACCATGTGGTCTAGGTGCTGGAGTGTCCTTGTGGCCTAAGATATGTAGGGAGTACTAGACTCCAGGGCCACAAACGGATACTCCAGCACATAAGAGCCATTGAGAATAGAGATGTCACATACCCTGTCGCATGACATTTTGAAGAACTTCACGAATCTGACCCATCTAAATTGAAATATTTTTTAATAGACTCCATACTACCCAGCAAGAGAGGTGGGGACAGGGAAAAGCAGCTACGAAAGCTGGAAACAAGGTATATCCTAGACATCGATTCAAAACAACCGGGGGGTCTCTACGTGACGGAGGATTTATACACCTGTTTATAATTATCTCATACAATGGTGTGAATCATCTATTGCCAGAGGGTATTGAGACCGGGAACACAGGGTAAATTTTCATTAAACAGAAATTATGCCGTATACCCCTTCCAAAATAAATTTCACAGTTTTAAGGTATCATTAGTCACTAATTTTAACACCAATTTTTATTCATTCACAATTTTAGGTATAGGGATACACAATTTTAACATTCAAGCACTTTTTGCACTTTCTGAACAGTCAATATGTTTACATAGTAAATATTTACAGACCGGAATAGCGAATTTGCACATTATGTACGGTACTAATACACATAGGGTCATGAGAAGGGAGGATCAATCGAAAAATTTATGAATCCCGACCATATTGTTGTTTTAAGGCTTTTATAATATTATATTTTGTTATTTAAGTTTTAGCAAAAAGTATTTATACATGAATTTTAACTCAATTATGACAAAGCTGAATGTGGAAAATGAATTAAGGGATTCCTTTTGCCTACATTTATAACCCAATATGAAAAATTGAAATAGCAAATTGAGAAAAATAAGTAGATCCCATATGTGTAAAAAGTCTGTTTTCGTTATCCATGACTGAGAAATATATGCACTTGGCACTTTAAGGATGCAATGGAAAAAAGACATAAAAATATGGTAGCACTACTGTGGGCGCGTCATGTGATCAAGGCCCTTCGGGGCTGAAACGCGTTGTGGCCGGCAACAGCTGAAGGGAAACAATAAAGCACACATTTTGCACGAAAGTTGGTGTCCGTGCTTCTATCTCGGCGAAGGAGACAAGCCAGTGTGGTGTGGAGGAAATTGGTGCATATATATATATATATATATATATATATATATATATACACATATATACATATTATCTACTGGCGGTCGCCAGTAGATAGTTATAGTTAGGACCTATTTTCCATAGGAAATCAGCGACATTCTATTTGAAATAACTCTTGCGTCGGTTGACGAATCTTCGTGAAAATTTCAAACTTTATGGCCCGCTCCGGTCCGCTCCTACCCTGAAAGTCTCAGGGTGATTCGTCAAGCGGGGGCCGAGAAAAAAGGGGGGTCCCAAAACGTGTTTTCCCCATTCATTTTCCCATAGGAAACTTTAGACACGGCTACAGCCTGAACTGCTGAACGGAATTACACCAAATTTGGCAAAGAGGTAGTTCTTGGTTCAGAAAGAACCCATTTTGTTAAATGGTGTAAATCCGTTCAGTAGTTGCGGAGAAATTAAAAAAATAAGAGTCAAAAAATCAATTTCCCATAGGAAACTTTATGCAAGGCTACAGCCCGAACTGCTGAACGGAATTACACCAAATTTGGCAAAGAGGTAGTTCTTGGTTAACCTTTTTGTTAAATGGTGTAAATCCGTTCAGTAGTTGCTGAGAAAATCAAAAGTAAAAACACATATATATCTGGACGGAGCCTAACCACACATGTCATCGTGAGATCTGATTGGCTGTCAGCACTTCATCCTGGAATTGCTGGCAGCCATCTTGGGACCAATATAAATGATAGTACCCCATTGAAATGCATTGTAGTGAATCGAAGATTTTGAGGGTTACCAAAAGGAGAACTATAAAGGGTGATAACAGACTTTAGTTACATTAGAATTCATTTGTTGATGGTACCATACTAATTTCAGGAATTGTGGTGTGTTCTAAGGTGATTTTACCCTGTGAAAAACCTTCTGCTGGGATATCATGAATCATGTTTGAGAGAAAACTATTTTCACATGCTTGTCCCATACAGTTTTGGAAGGTGCCCCAGAAGCTAAAATGAGAGCATATTTTCTGTAAATTCACATTATCTTTCTCAGTCATGTGAGAATGAAGTCTGACATTCTCAGTAAAACATGTACATCCAACAAGGGCAGAGACTGTCAGTTGATTCCTTTGTGTTCTACTGCAGCTTCCCAGAGTGTTCTAAAGAACAACTAGAGTGCTAACAGCCTTACTTATGACAAAAGTATGGCACACCTGAAGCCATCTTGATTGGAATAAACTGGTAACACTTAAAACATTTAATTTAAAAAGGAACAAAATGATGGGGTTCATCTTGTCATAGAAATTATGGTTAGTGCTCTGGAAAGAAAAATTAGGACATGTTTCAAGTGTGATCTCAAATATCTTCCTGTTATATTTCAACAGGAGCAGCCTGTCAGTTGATGCCTTTGTGTTCTACTGCAGCTTCCCAGAGTGTTCTAAAGAACAACTAGAGCGCTAACAGTCTTACTTATGACAAAAGTATGGCACACCTGAAGCCATCTTGATTGGAATAAACTGGTAACACTTAAAACATTTAATTTAAAAAGGAACAAAATGATGGGGTTCATTTTGTCATAGAAATTATGGTTAGTGCTGTAGAAAGAAAAATTAGGACATGTTTCAAGTGTGATCTCAAATATCTTCCTGTTATATTTCAACAGGAGCAGCCTGTCAGTTGATGCCTTTGTGTTCTACTGCAGCTTCCCAGAGTGTTCTAAAGAACAACTAGAGCGCTAACAGTCTTACTTATGACAAAAGTATGGCACACCTGAAGCCATCTTGATTGGAATAAACTGGTAACACTTAAAACATTTAATTTAAAAAGGAACAAAATGAGGGGGTTCATTTTGCCATAGAAATTATGGTTAGTGCTGTAGAAAGAAAAATTAGGACATGTTTTAAGTGAGATCTCAAATATCTTCCTGTTATATTTCAACAGGAGCAGCCTGTCAGTTGATGCCTTTGTGTTCTACTGCAGCTTCCCAGAGTGTTCTAAAGAACAACTAGAGTGCTAACAGCCTTACTTATGACAAAAGTATGGCACACCTGAAGCCATCTTGATTGGAATAAACTGGTAACACTTAAAACATTTAATTTAAAAAGGAACAAAATGAGGGGGTTCATTTTGCCATAGAAATTATGGTTAGTGCTGCAAAAAGAAAATTTAGTGCATGTTTTAAGTGAGATCTCAAATTCTCTTCTATTTCATTAGAAAATTCTGACATGCAGACTGAAACAATCACTTTCAATACCAGCAGTAGACTTCCAGTTAACTCCTTGGTGAGCAGTAGCTTTACTACAGTGATCTAATGAACAACTAGAGTAATAACATTCTGAATTTATGGCAAATGTGTGACACATCTGAATGCCTTCTTGATGGAATCAAAGTAAAAACTGAAAGCATTTCCTACTGAGGAGACTGCAGTAAATGAGGAAATTAGGAAACTTCATAACAAAGAAGTCTTCCAAGATGGCCACCAGTGAAAAAAGAGCCCAAATGTAGCACAAATATTACCCAGATGTAGCCCACATATAGCCCAATGACAAAAGTGTGCAAAACACTTTTTATTTTTAGTTTTTTTGCAGTTTTATGTAGTGCAGACTGGTCAGGTATTGGAGCGTTGCATCTTAAAACATGACCCCCCTACACTACAAAAACACCACTGCACTACCCTAAACCCTAAAACACTACCCCAGCACGACCCCCTACACTACACAAGCACCACTTCACTATCCTAAACCCTAAAACACTACCCCCAGCATGACCCCCTACACTACACAAACACCACTGCACTACCCTAAACCCTAAAACACTACCCCAACACCACTGCACTAACCTAAATCCTAAAACACTACCCCCAGCATGACCCCCTACACTACCCAAACACCACTGCACTACCCTAAAACATGACCCCCTACACTACACAAACACCACTGCACTACCCTAAACCCTAAAACACTACCCCCAGCATGACCCCCTACACTACACAAGCACCACTGCACTACCCTAAACCCTAAAACACTGCCCCCAGCACGACCCCCTACACTACACAAACACCACTGCACTACCTTAAACCCTAAAACACTACCCCCAGCACGACCCCCTACACTGCCCGAACACCACTGCACTGCCCTAAACCCTGAAACACATACCCTAGCACGACCCCCTACACTGCCCGAACACCACTGCACTGCCCTAAACCCTGAAACACCACCCCTTCACGACCCCCTACACTGCCCGAACACCACTGCCCTAAACCCTGAAACACCACCCCCAGCACGACCCCCTACACTGCCCGAACACCACTGCACTGCCCTAAACCCTGAAACACCACCCCCAGCACGACCCCCTACACTGCCCGAACACCACTGCACTGCCCTAAACCCTGAAACACCACCCCCTGCACGACCCCCTACACTGCCCGAACACTACTGCACTGCCCTAAACCCTGAAACACCATCCCCAGCACGACCCCCTACACTGCCCGAACACCACTGCACTGCCCTAAACCCTGAAACACCAGCTCCAGCACAACCCCGTACACTGCCCGAACACCACTGCACTGCCCTAAACCCTGAAACACCAGCCCCAGCACGACCGCCTACACTGCCCGAAAACCACTGCACTGCCCTAAACCCTGAAACACCAGCCCCAGCAAGACCCCCTACACTGCCCGAACACCACTGCACTGCCCTAAACCCTGAAACACCACCCCCAGCAAGACCCCCTACACTGCCCGAGCACCACTGCACTAAAGCCTGAAACACCACCCCCAGCAAGACCACCTACACTGGCCGAACACCACTGCACTGCCCTAAACCCTGAAACACCACCCCCTGCACGACCCCCTACACTGCCCAAACACCACTGTACTGCCCTAAACCCTGAAACACCACCCCCTGCACGACCCCCTACACTGCCCGAACACCACTGCACTGCCCTAAACCCTGAAACACCACCCCTCAGCACGACACCCTACACTGCCCGAACACCACTGCACTGCCCTAAACCCTGAAACACCACCCCCTGCATGACCTCCTACACTGCCGGAACACCACTGCACTGCCCTAATCCCTGAAACACCACCCCCAGCACGACCCCCTACACTGCCCGAACACCACTGCACTGCCCTAAACCCTGAAACATCAACCCCAGCAAGAGCCCCTACACTGCCTGAACACCACTGCCCTAAACCCTGAAACACCACCCCCTACACTGCACGAACACCACTGCACTGCCCTAAACCCTGAAACACCACCTCCAGCAAAACCCCCTACACTGCCTGAACACCATTGCTCTGCCCTAAATCCTGAAACACTAGCCCCAGCATGACCCCCTACACTGCCCAAACACCACTGCACTGCCCTAAACCCTGAAACACCACCCCCAGCACGACCCCCTACACTGCCCGAACACCACTGCACTGCCCTAAACCCTGAAACACCAGCCCCAGCAAGACCCCCTACACTGCCCGAACACCACTGCACTGCCCTAGACTCTGAAACACCAGCCACAGCACAGACCCCCTACACTGCCCGAACACCACTGCACTGCCCTAAACCCTGAAACACCAGCCCCAGCACGACCACCTACACTGCCCGAACACCACTGCACTGCCCTAAACCCTGAAACACCAGCCACAGCACAACCCCCTACACTGCCCGAACACCACTGCACTGCCCTAAACCCTGAAACACCAGCCCCAGCACGACCCCCTACACTGCCCGAACACCACTGTACTGCCCTAAACCCTGAAACACCAGCCCCAGCACGACCCCCTACACTGCCCGAACACCACTGCACTGCCCTAAACCCTGAAACACCACCCCTGCATGACCCCCTACACTGCCCGAACACCACTGCACTGCCCTAAACCCTGAAACACCACCCCCTGCAGCACCCCCTACACTGCCCGAACACCACTGCACTGCCCTAAACCCTGAAACACCACCCCGTGCACCGCCCCCTACACTGCCCGAACACCACTGCACTGCCCTAAACCCTGAAACACCACCCCTGCACGACCCCCTACACTGCCCGAACACCACTGCACTGCCCTAAACCCTGAAACACCACCCCCTACACTGCCTGAACACCACTGCACTGCCCTAAACCCTGAAACACCACCCCCAGCATTACCCCCTACACTGCCCAAACACCACTGTACTGCCCTAAACCCTAGAACACTACCCCCAGTACGACCCCCTACACTACCCGAACACCACTGCACTACCCAAAACCCTAAAATACTACCCCCAGCACAACCCCCTACACTACCCGAACACGACTGCACTGCCCTAAACCCTCAAACACTCCCCCCAGCACGACCCCCTACACTACCCGAACACCACTGCACTGCCCTAAACCCTAAAACACACCCCCAGCACGACCCCCTACACTACCCGAACACCACTGCATGCCTAAACCCTAAAACACTCCCCCAGCACGACCCCCTACACTACCCAAACACCACTGCACTGCCCTAAACCCTAAAACACTACCCCCCGCATGACCCCCTACACTACCCAAACACCAATGCACTACCATAATCCCGAAAACACTACCCCCGCATGACCCCCTACACTACCCTAAACCCTAAAACACTACCCCCGCATGACTCCCTACACTACCCAAAGACCACTGCACTACCCTAAACCCTAAAACACGACCTCCTACACTACACAAACACCACTGCACTACCCTAAACCCTAAAACACTACCCCCTACACTACACAAACACCACTGCACTACCCTAAACCCTAAAACACTACCCCCAGCAGTACCCCTACACTACCCAAACACCACTGCACTAACCTAAACCCTAAAACACTACCCCAGCAGTACCCCCTACACTACCCAAACACCACTGCACTACCCTAAATCACTACCCCCAGCACGACCCCCTACACTACCCAAACACCACTGCACTACCCTAAACCCTAAAACACTACCCCCAGCACGACCCCCTACACTACCCAAACACCACTGCACTACCCTAAACCCTAAAACACTCCCCCCAGCACGACTCCCTACACTACCCAAACACCACTGCACTACCCTAAACCCTAAATCTACCCCCAGCATGACCCCCTACACTACACAAACACCACTGCACTACCCTAAACCCTAAAACACTACCCCCAGCACGACCCTCTTCACTACCTAAACACAACTGCACAATTTGTTACAGGCGTTGCAACGCAGGCCTGTGGTGCTTACTGGAAGTACCTAGTGGGCTAGTTGGGCCCCAGGGACCCTCAGGATTCAAGGAGACCTAATCCCCCAACTTAAAACGCACCACGGGGCGCGTTTGCACAGTGGTGAAGGGAGGGGCGGGGCCTCAGGTGACATGTGCGCAAACACGCCCTGTGGTGCGTTTTAAGTTGGGGAATTAATTCCCTTGAATCCTGAGGGACCCTGGGGGCCAACTAGCCCACCAGGTACCTTCAGTAAGCACAACAGAGTTGCGTTGCAGAGAGGTGAAAAAAGGTGCGTGGCCTCGGAACGCCTCTCTGCAACTCAGCTCTGTGGTCCTAACTGTAGGTACCTGGGGGGCTAGTTGGGCCCCAGGGACCCTCAGAATTCAAGGGGACTTAATCCCGCAACTTAAAACGCGCCACGGGGTGCGTTTGCACACATGTCACCTCAGGCCCCCCTCCCTTCACCACTGTGCAAACGCGCCCCTGTAGCGCGTTTTAAGAGGTAGTTTTAATCCCCCTGCCCTATTATGTACTAGGGACTTGCAGAGGAGGTCATGCTAATCACAGGGGTACCCCAACGCATAGTGTTCCCTAGTGTATGTAGGTGTTTTCACTGTATTCTAAGTGTCTTTTAGCATAGCACTGGCTCTGGTTAGTCAGAGTCAGTTACCACCAGTACCCGTCTGAAAAAGTTGTGGGCACAGGATGATTTTGCAACAAGGCCTCTTTCTGCTCCTCTGTTGGTTCTTTCTGCACATCTTTTGCTTCTTTCTGTGCGTTTTTTCTTCTTTCTTCACATGTCCTACCTCTGTAGGCATAGTTAGAAACTAGCATTTAAAAAAACCTTTGAAATTCACTTAAAAAATCATAGGTTTCAGGCACGTTATAGTTAGAAATTAGCATTTAAAAAACCTTTGAAATTCACTGAAAAAACCATAGGTTTCAGACACGTTATAGTTAGAAATTAGCATTTAAAAAACCTTTGAAATTCACTGAAAAAACCATAGGTTTTAGGGACAGTTATAGTTAGTTGGACATTTCACTCGTACAAAACCATAGAAATTCCCCCGTTATAGTTAGTTCAGCTAACTATAACTCGCGCCCCGCAATGCACTGCTGATGACATCACATATTACATCACTCATGACATGGTCAGTGATATCACTGATGACATCACTGATGACATCTCAAATGACATCACTGATGACATCATCCATGTGATAATTTCATGCATCTTCTCACACCCTAATATAACTTTTGATACACCCACTCTAAATTACAGACTGCCATTCTCAAAACCATAGACACTCCAACACCAAAAACTACATACCCACTCACTGATTCTTAGGTCTACACACACATCCACTCACTCACCCGTACAGTCACTCATACTTAGTCACTCAGTACAGGACTATCATATGAACTCATACACCTATATAAACACTCACACACCGCCACTCATCCATAGAGGTACTGACACACCTAGTCAGTCATGCAAAAAACTTAATCACACACCCATTTACTCACCTATACAGTTATTCACACACCAGCTCACTTACTCATACAAATACTAGCACATTCTTACACTCTTATACAATCACTGATACAAGTACACACTCATCCATACAGCCACTCTCACAATCACACACTCTCACTTATAGCCATTTATTTACTCCAACACACATATATACTGCCTTTCACATATGTAGTTACTCACACATGTACCACTGAGATATACATTCAATCACTAACACACCCATACACACACTCACCCACCCATACAGTCCATCACAGATGCACTCTTGAAACCATGCACCCAGTGAATCACCAACTCACACATCTATGCACAGAGTCACACACACCCCACCCACACAAACACTCAGGCACCCATACAGATACTCAGACAATCAATCAATAACCCATGTAGACACTCATGTAGCTATTCAGAAAGCCATGCAGCCGCTTACAAACCAACAGACAGACGGATCCAGACATTCACACAGTTTAGTCACTAACCCATGCATTCAGTAAGATACATTTAATCACTCACTTGTAGAGTCAGTCACTCACGTACTAAATCATCCATTCAGACACTTATACACCCACTCATTCTTCAATACGCCTTTCCCTATATATATTAAACATATTTAAACTTTACAGAAACACACAGTCACTGGATGATGTCATCAGTGATGTCATTTGAGATGTCATCAGTGATGTCATCAGTGATGTCACTGACCATGTCATGAGTGATGTAATATGTGACGTCATCAGCAGTGCATTGTGGGCGCGAGTTATAGTTAGCTGAACTAACTATAACGGGGGAATTTCTATGGTTTTGTACGAGTGAAATGTCCAACTAACTATAACTGTCCCTAAAACCTATGGATTTTTCAGTGATATATATATATATATATATATATATATATATATATATATATATATATATATATATATATATATATATATATATATATATATATATATATAAATATATATCAAAAGAATACCCTTGCAGGCATAGAGTGATGCATAAATTATGCAAAAAAGAAGAAGAGAATTCTGGGTAGTTCCCAAGTTTAGGTGGAAGGCAGCTTCTGTATAGAGCTCCCTCAACACCAGCGACACTCTAGATTTGCTCACCTCAAATGTCTGCTTTTCTATCAAAGTTTTTAAGCATAGGATTAGCACAGTGCTATCCACGCCGAGATAGAAAGGGACAAAGTCTTTAAGCATAGGAATAGCACATTGCTATCCATGCCGAGCTGTTAAATGACAAAAGCCATTTACCACTCCAGGCACAGTATTACAGCTTTGGATTGGTAAAATACCATCCAAGCCAACCTGAAATGAATAAAAAAAAAACAACCCCGGACACGTGTTTCGCTGTCATTACAGCTCTTCAGAGAGGTTTAGCTTTGTCCAGACACAAGGGAGCACCCAGTATAAGTCAAAAGAAAACCCTTGCAGGCTTACAGTGACGCATAAATTATGCAAAAAAGAAGAAGAGAATTCTGGGTAGTTCCCAAGTTTAGGTGGAAGGCAGCTTCTGTATAGGCGGAAGGCAGCTTCTGTATAGAGCACCCTCAGAGGGTGCCTAAACTTGGGAACTACCCAGAATTCTCTTCTTCTTATATACACATATATATATATATATATATATATATATATATATATATATATATAATATTGGCACACCTTTTAGAAGCACTGAAGAAAGCTATTGCTGAAACGCGTCTGCTATTTAATAAAAAGTGTGGTTTCATAGTCCCCGCGAGTGCCTATGCGTGCATTATTTCTGCAAGCAGCGGAGCTGGTATTAAATGTGAGTTCCATCCTCACAATTCAAATGGCACCTGCCTTAAGAGTTCGGCGAAACCTGCTGTTGGTGGAATTGGGAGCAGAGATATATATATATATATATGTATATATATATATATATATATATATATATATATGACTCACAAGGACTCCACTAAGCAATGCCGAACTCACAGGTGGGTGCTTCATTAGCATGAGAGTGGCACTCACGTAAATATTCAAAGAAACAGGTAGCACAAGGCACTCAAAGGATCATATATTCTTCATTTAATCAGCAGACGAGTTTCAGCAAACAATGACTTTGTCAAAGCTGGTTTAAAAATGCAACAGACATGATCATTATCACACGGTCAGTATAAAAATTCCATAAGCTGATCTCATTGGTTAATGGAGGAATGGTCAATACGGGAGAACTGAAGCCGTCCCAGTTCCAATACTTCTGTGGCAGCCATGCCTGTGTGGTAGAGTCAACTTTAGCTCCAATTGGAAATACCAGCGTTTGTTGGAAATTCACTTGATATATGAACTCGATGTTCCAATTAGTTATTTGACATCAAAATAGGCCAATAACGTCAGGTTATTGATCTTATTTACTGACGAGTTTGGCAATATAGGTACAGTTCTTCCAATAGCTCAGCTTTACATAAACTTTCACTTAGGTCCATAAAAGACATGTCATTCCACCCAGGAAGATGATATTCAAGAAATATATCCCTCGCCCTACCGCAGTATTGACAACCAGTATGCACACTTCCACCGGCGTCGTCAGTTCACGTTCAGTTATTGAAATGAGTGAGTGAATGAGTGTATGAATGTGTGGATGCTTGGTTGAGTGATTTATGGTTTTTGCAACGCAATCTGAGGCATTTGCTTATTTTATTTTTTTTAAACTTCTTTTGATTAAAAACGTTTACCAAGCACAGTACATTACATTATTATTCTTGTACATCATTATGTACCAAGGCCAACATAACGCAGACATACTCTTTCTTTTATGACTTTTATACTTTTACTGTTTAGTCTTCTCCCTGTGGGGATTTTATTTAATCTTCTTCATCTTCCGAAATAGAATGCCGGGGTCGGCCTGTCAGGGCGTTGCACGGGAAGCCTCTATACTCATTCCACTTGTTTCAAAATTTCCCCCTCTTTTGTGGGCACCCTCTATTTATGTAAATAGTCTTCTCGGCTACCATACACCAGTCCATATCCCTCTCCCAGTCCCTCAGGGTTCGTGTTATATTCCGTTTGGCAATCATCCATCCCAGGGTTACAGCAATCCGCTCACCCTTTTCCAGATCCGTTGCCTCCCATACCTTAAGCAGGCACCATTTGGCCATTTGTTGTACCCCTGCCCTATACACCTTGCCCAATGTTTGTGCTATCGCAGTCCAGTAAGCTTGTATTTTAGGGCAGGACCATATTGTGTGGAAAAAGGTTCCCTCCTGACCACAACCTCTGCGACACAGCGGGTGCGCTCGCCTCCCCATCTTTACGAGTGTAGTGCAGGAGATGTAGGCTCTGTGTAATATTTTGAACTGTATTAGTCTGAACCGGGACCTAATAGCTACCTCTTTAGGGGAGGCCAGCGCCGCGGGCCACTCCTCCTCCCGCATATCAATGACATCTCTTTTCCAGTTTTCTCGAAGCCGTTTCAAGATGTCTGGGGTGTTGTTTACGAACTTCTTAGAAGTCAGCGAGATTGCCTTTTGAGAGATGTGTTCCTTGAGTAGTCTACTCTCTAGGGGCGACGAGTCTGATAGGGTTTCCTCCCTGGGTATTCTTGCCATCAAGGCGTGTCTAAGTTTTATATATCGAAATGCCTCGGTGGGGGCCAATTTGTAAGTTTTTTGTAAGTCTATGAAGGGGAGAATTCCCTTACTTGAACATACGTCTCCTACCCACGAGATGCCCAGCAAGTCCCATTTGTCGAATCCTTGCCGCTTGCCCCTATCCCCTAGGTCAGAATCCCATAGGGGTGTTGCTAGGGTGATCTTATTCTTCCAGCCCAGCATCCTGAGCGTTGACTGCCAGAGTTGGATCGCTGAGGCCGTTGGCCCCTCCAGAGGACAGTCTCTTGGTTTGGTGTACAACGCACGTAGATACCCCCCTGCTGAAGGACCAGGCGGTCCATACGGAAGGCCGGTTCTGACATAGGTTGGTGACCCCATTGATTGATTACTATCAATTGCGCCGCCCTGTTGTACGTTTGGATGTCCGGTAGGGCTATCCCTCCATCAAAACATCTCAGGGATAGCTTGTTGAGAGCAATTCTAGGGGTTCCCCCATCCCACAGAAGAGTTCTGACCTTGCCCTGAATTGTCCTAAAGTATGTATCCGGTACCAGAAATGGTGTATTCTGTAGAATATATAAAAAACGCGGTAGAGCCATCATTTTAACAAGCATTTGCAATGCAATAGGTCTCGCAGTTACAAGAGTTTCAGCTATTGGCATTGTAAATAACAATGCCTTTTATTTATGTTTTTAAAACAAAAACAAAAATAAAAGGCATTATTATGTGCAATGTCAATAGCTCAAACTCGCATAAATGCGAGACCTATTGCATTGCAAATGCTTGTTCTAATTGTGATCAATGTGCTGCTAACACTTAGAAGCCATATTAGTGTCGTACTGTCCGTCTGAACCGGATGCCCTTTGACGGACTGAAGAAAGACCTTAAAAAGTCAACCGAATGGCACGAAACTCCGGGGATGTTGAGCGGTGCCTTTGCTCAGCCCATCAGACGGCAGTCAATAAACATGTCTGAATCCAGTTTCGTAGTTTTGGCATCTCGAATAGATATGTTAATGCCATCTTGTACATTTTCAGTAAAGTATGCTCTATGGATTATTTGTCGCATTAGACCAGTTTGGAAAATAACACTCCGCTTCTGTAACTGAATGAGACAAGCCGTCTTTTGTGATGCCGGTTAGATGAAGTTCCCAGTCTAGTTTGTGCTCGTCTAGGAGCGGGGTATAGTTTTTAAAGAGAATGTTTATATATAGTGCTATTGTTATACACCAATGCTATAAAACAGCCAGTTTAACAGCAGCACAATATGACAATTTCTTGGTGAAAGCTGATTTCTTACATGTAAGCTTAAAACACATTTGCGTCCAATGAATATTTAATAAAAGCCACTAGGGGGCGTAAGTGTCAAGCTTCAAAAGCAGTGCTACTGCAAGAAGACAAACGAGCGCGGCAGCGAGCTGAGCTGACCACACACTCGTGCATCGCGCCGTGCGGGTAACCGCACGGAAAAGGCCATTGTGCACGAGTGTGTGGTCAGCTTTTAAAACCACCTACATAAAGTCTCGCAGAGCAACGCATGCACGCTACTCTAGGCTCGACCTAAAAAGGGCCGCCCTGCCCAGCAGGGATAGGGGGAGTGAGTGCCAGTGTTGCACTTCCCCCTTTAGTCTAGTGAGTGGAGAGAGGAAATTTTTAGTAGTAAATAAATCCCGGTTGGGTGTGACAAATATTCCCAAGTATTGGAATCCCTCCGACACCACTTGGGCCTCACAATCTTTCGGAAGTCGTGGTGTCGGTCCATGTAGGACGAAGACCACCGATTTGGACCAATTTATCATAAAACCGGAGTATCTCCTGAATGAGGCAAAGATATTTAAAATTCTGGAGATAGAGGAGTAGGGCGAAGCAACATAAAGAAGAATATCATCAGCATATAATGATATTTTGTCCTCCCATTCTACCGTCCATCTGAGTCCGCAGATTAACGGGTCTCCGCGGATCCATGCTGCCAATGGCTCAAGTACTAGCGCAAATAGCAGCGAGGGCAGGGGGCAACCTGTCTCGTTCCTCGCTGTAGGGGAAAAATGTGCGACACTCTACCATTCACTACAACCTGTGCCAATGGTTCAGTATATAAGAGTCGTATCCAGGCCAGGAATCGGGGTCCTGCACCCAGATGCTCGAGGACCGCGAATAGGTATGGCCATTCGATGGTGTCGAAGGCCATACGAGCGTCAAGCGATAGCACAAGTGCATCTTCTTGGATTCTGTTCATTTGTCCCAGGACTCCATGGAGACGTCGCAAGTTGAGAGATGTGTTGAGACCGGGCATAAATCCGGATTGGTAGGGTGTACCAATCTGCTTACAATTAGAGCAAGACGGAGGGCCAACGATTTAGCTAGGATTTTTGTCTCTGCATTAGGCAGGGATATAGGTCGATATGATCCACACTGGTCGGGGGGGGTTTCCCTTCCTTGTGGAATACCACGATCGAGGCCAGCCGTTGGTCTCTGGGCAAGACCCCCCTCTCCTCGCTTTCTTTATATACCTTGAGCAAATAGGTACTGTATTTTTAGCCAATTTTTTGTATAACTCTATGGGTGTCCCATTGGGGCCCAGCGCCTTCCTCGACTGAAGTGCTGCGATTGCCTGCGTTATCTACTCCGGAGTCAACATGCAAATCCAAGAGCTGCACATCGGTAGTGGTAAGAGATGGAAGGGGTCTGTCTCTGAGGGGATCTAAGGCGTCTTGGGCAGAAGACTTTGTCTCAGAGGAATAAATATGTTTATAGTGGGCCGCTGTGAGAAGTTGGCCTGGTATATGATGTCCACTAATTAAAGTGGGCACCTTGCACCAGTCCAAACAACCCTTATGGTAATTTAAGAGGTCAAAGATAACCTTAGAAAGCTATCCAAGTGGTAGCTGTGGAGAGCAGCCTTCAGGCTTAGTCTTGAAGGAATGTTAAGCAGCTTGTTTTACCAGAATGCAACCTTATTGTATTGGTTAAATGAAAGGAGAACCACACAGTAGTTATAAAAATATGTATTTATTATTATAACACACCTTAAATACCTCACAGTATCTGCTACACGCAGATAAACACAAAGCACACAATACTGTAGCACGGAAACAGTCGTAAGTAGCACTAATACACAGTGGGCTCCAGGGGGAGACCAAACCATATACTAAAATAGTGGTATAAGAACCACGACTCGAGTCAAGACAGTGTCTAGAGGATGTAGAATCGCTGGGACCCCAAGGAACCACCCAAGGTGAGTAAGTAGGGACCCCACGGAGGACGGGTGCAGTGTGGAAACACGACCGCGTGCTACGTACAATTTAATGGGAGAGTCGCGGTTGTAATTTTAAAGGTTAAGGACCCTTCCCAGTGGGTTACGAAGAAACCCTTTGGAACATAGAAGGTTGGAGAGCCACCCCACCCGTGGATATCGAAGTACCAGAGTTACCTATCCCAGGGAAGCTGGGTGTATAGGGCTGAAGTGGCGTTGGAAACCGTCATCGATCTCAATGGGAGTCTTCAAAGAAATGCCACTGCTGGAAGGAGGAAAAGTGTCCGGTGGAACCCACAGGTGGATTCTTGATGGAAGGAACCTGAAAGCAGAGGGAACAGAGTCTGGGTCACTAAGGAGTGACCAGGGGCTCGTTAAACGAATGCCCACCAATGTCGGGTGCTTCAGGTGTGAAGATGGAGACCTTGACTCTACAGCTGCAGGGACCAGGAGATTTCGAGGATGACCAGGAGCCGGATACGAGCTGTCCCACAAAGGATGTCGAGTGCTGAGGGGTCAGTGTCCGGCGGGAGCACCAACAAGCCTTGGCAGCGGCAACCGACGAAGAAGGTCAAGGAAGGTTACGGTCTAGCCCAGCAAGGACTAGGGGACTCACCACAACAAGGGGAGTCAGGGCAAGCCTGGAGCAACCAGAGGAGCTCAAGAAAAGCAGTGTTGTCCCTCAAATAGACCCACAGGCTGGAGGCACAGGAGTCGCGAGGGGACCTCTAGCAGTTTCACAAAGTAACAGCTTGCAGGGCACAGAGTGTGAGGAGGCCAAAGTCCTTTGTACAAAATGTGCACAGAGTTTGGGGCTATGGATAGCCAACACCAACAAGCATATGCACTTGCAAAAGTATGCAGTGCACAGGGGTTCAGGTTATGCGGTCTCCACAAGGGATACTGGCCTAAGACTTGGTGAGAGGGCAGCTCAACCTCAATGAACGTAGAAACCCACCTCCTGTGTTGCTGGAGACTTCGGAGTCCACAGGAGCTCAGGATCAGCAGACCGAATAACTGCGTTATGGAGCATGCGAATGCAGGGGAGTGACTCCTTCACCCCAAGGGAGATACTTCAGTTGTCCATGATGCCCCACAGGTCCTGCACGGAGCCTGTATGGTGCACGGGCACAGACGATGCTTTGGACGGAGAAGGAGACAAAGTCGGGCCCAGTCGAAGTCCCTAAAGTCCAGAGTGTCCAGACGGTCAAAGGTCAGTGGTTTCTTGTTCAGAATCTTGTCCACATTGAATCTAGGGTCCTACAGCCAGGTAAGCCCTTAAGTACCCACAGGAGAGGGTTGGACAGATTCAGGGGACCCTCCCAGGGGAGGGTCAGGACATTGGGGAGGTTACTCCCATGTCCTTTGTCCAGTTTCGCGCCAGAGCGGGAGCCAACGGCTCCCAGGAATGGTTTGACCTGTACTATGCACAGGGACACCAAGTGTGCCCCAGATGCAGACTTTCAGGCACTTTGGAAGTGCACCCCCCTAGCCACAATACACTAAATCCTGCCTGGGAGGTGGTCACACCTCCCTGTGACAGGATGCCTATTGTCCTGCCTTCCCCTGCTCGAGCTTGGCTCAGCAGCAGGAGGGCAGAAATGTGTCTCTGGTCGGCAGCAACCATTTTGTGCTGCCTGGGTCGAGAAGGCTGGTACCGGGAAGTCCAGGGACCCCAAGAAGCTCACTTCAGAAGGGTGGAATCATACCTCCCACACTGGTTACCAGTGTGGAGGTATGATTTCAAGGTGTTTGATACCAAACACGACATGTTTTGTTGCAGCCGTTTGAGATAGCATTTTACGCAAGCATATAATGCACCTCTACCTATATGTCTGGCTGCGTCACCGACAACCCAGGAGAATGGTCTCCGAAGGCTGCAGGGGTGCTCTGCTCATGCAGGGGCACCCTCCCACGTAAAACCGAGCACCCTGCCTTCAGAATTGTCAAGGCCTGCTAGAGGTGTGACTGATAGGTTTTAAGTGTAGTGTCATGATCCTCCCAACTATATTTGTCTATACATATCTGCCCTCACACTGGTAGCAGTGCAGTATGCGCAAAGTGTGCACCTTTTATCAACCTGTAACTATGTGTTTGGCTGGGTGTGTCACAGACTAACTACTTTTGCCCAAACTAAGTACTTTTGCTCATAAGGAAGGCATCACTCACCAAACAAAAAGGAATCATGGATACCATTTCCTTTTGTTTTACCTTTTTCATACCATTTCCTTTTGCTTTACTTTTTTGTTTCCTTATTTATATATTTTATTTTCATCACAGCTTAATGCGCGTTGTGCCGTATTGTGTTGCTTTGCAGCCACCGTACTCGTGCTACCGCTATATAAGCAGCCACACCCAGCCGCTCCCTGCGGCTTATTCCAGCGTCGACCCGACGAGAGTCTTCTTCCTGCTTCGCGTCTGAGGGCAACTTTGCCGGTAAGATTCCTCGTATCAGTCTGCAGGTCCAGAGACAGCATTCGAAGGTAGGACACGACGGTTTCCTCATTTGAGCTTGTTAAAGCTTCAGAATTCTTGGGCATTTTTAAAGAACACTTTATTCATGGGCATTTCGCATTTGGGCATTAAAACGCGCACGTGGATATCAGCTACAGCGCGAACTGTCATTTCAGAAAGAAAGTGAAATTACGATATCACAGGCACATTTCTGAAGTATTGTTCAGCATATTAATCATTACGTTACAACCACCCACAGAGGTCAGACTTAAAGACAATTTTGGATATATGTAAAGCGCTGGTGTTGACTTTGAATATAAAAAGGTAAACAAGACTTCCTGTTTTGTTATGAGTGAAATAACGAAACAAAGTATAGTGGTTAAAGTGGAAAGCACATATAATTATAAAGTGTTAAAGATAAATACAGAGAACAGAAAAAAGCTGAGAAATACTGTTTGAATATTCAGAGTTTATTGAACCATGTATATTGTGAATATATAATTGAAGAATATCCTCAGAAAACATTATAGAAGATAAGTCAAAAAGAGAATCATTACAGAAATTATGTGAAGACTTTTAATGTGATTCCTTAGAAAAAGACTTGGTGATATTTCTTTTACAGGTAATGGTGGTTCATATTACATATAATATACATATTTAATGTTTAGAAGTCAAGACAGAGAACATAGAGCTCAACTGTTGGCTGTTTTCGTTCCAGATCTCCCTCCCCGCAGTACCCTCCCTAATTCCCTTCCCCTCGTCTGGCCACTTTGATCCTCTGGTGTTTTTTAACTCAGAGTCAGAGCTGCCGGAAGGTGGGCTTCTTGAGGGTACTGCTCCTGAGGAACTAAACGTCTATGACAGAATAATCCGCCCACGGATATCGTTCCTCCTGAGCAGTATCGCCAAGATGACCACGTTGGAAGACGTGTGTAAAATGTTAGGAAACATACAGAAAGAGCTAACTGCAGCCCGATTAGAGACAGCAACGTTGGCTAATCGAGTAGCTCAGATGCAAACTCAACTCCCAGCAAGCTCTACGATATCCTCTTCAACTGGGGGGTTGTCCACTGGACCTGCACCTACTGTTTCTGTACTGTTCCTTCAACTGTACCTCTAGCTTCTCCAAACGATTCGCAGGAGACCCAAATAAATTTCAAAATTTTTGACACAAATTCAATTACATTTCATGGTAAAACCAGCGTCGTTTCCGGATGCACAATCCCGAATAGCTTTTCTCAGTTCATATCTAAGTGGTGACGCCACCATGTGGGCCGTGCCGTTGGTTAATTCAGATGACCCTTTGCTCTACAATTGGTCGGCCCTTAAATTGGAATTTGAGAGAGTGTTTGATAGACGTACTATTACCGGATCAGCTGACCATGAGCTCTTAGAACTCAGACAAGGGAATAAAGATTTAATTACTTATCTAACGCAGTTCAATCGACTAATCGCAGAAACAAATTGGCCTGAGGAAAAAAGGGCAGCGCTTTTTTTATCAAGGTCTAAAAGATGATCTAAAAGACCTAATAGCTTCTATAGATCCTCAACCTTGTGATTGTGCAGAATTAATAGCTCTGACTCTGCGGTTAGATCATCGCTTGTCAGATAGAAACGGTGACAGAAAGAAACTAGATTTCAGACAACCAATACGTCCTAAAGACAGAGTCACTCAACCAAACATTGATCATAGTGAACCAATGGAAATCGGTGGGTTACGAAAACCACTTACACAAGAAGAAAAGGATGCACAACGAAAATTTGGCGTGTGCCTATATTGTGGATAAAAAGGCCACTTTGTTAACGAGTGTCCGATTAAACCTAAGGGACATAAACCTACTGATACGATTTCTCAAAAACTGGAAAACTAAAGGGCTCGAGGAACAGACCGGGGAATTCCTCGAGTACATCTCATGATTCCTCTGGTCAAATCATAGCCAACACTCTTCAGATTTCGGCTCCACATTTAACCCTGAATGTACTATTCTTGATACCCGGTGTTATTGATAAAGAAGTAATAGTCATGGTGGATTCCGGAGCCACCGGGAATTTTATTGATGTCGCTTTCTGTTCTGCTCCACATTACAGATACCCACCATTAAAAAAGACACACCAGAATCAGTACTTGCAGTAGATGGTACGGTACTTACGTCAGGTCTAATTACTCATACCACCATTGATTTAACTATGGTCGTTCATTCAACTGACAATAAACATACCGAGGATCTTTGTTTTGATCTGATTGATGCACCTCAATTTGGGGTAATTTTAGGAATGCCCTGGCTTAACCAACACAACCCCACTATAGATTGGGCCAAAAGAAGCATAACTTTTGATTCCGAGTGGTGTCATCAAGAATGTCTTTCCCCATTGAAATCTCAGGATCAGGCAGTAAGTACAAAAAGTAAGAGACAAAAGCTGTTACCGGAGTTCATTGCATAGCCACAGCAGCAGAACAAGAGATCGAATTACCTCCACAATATGAATATTTTCGAGACGTTTTCTGTGAAAAAAGTGCAGAAGCGTTACTACTACATCGTGACTATGATTGTGAAATTGAGCTAATACCTGGGGCCAAATACCCTGCAGTAGAATTTATGCCCTTACAGAAGTAGAAAATCAACATCTGCGTGATTATTTGGACAAATACCTTAAAAATGGATTCATCCGACCTTCCAAACCTCCTGCAGCCTCGCCCTCTTCTTTGTACCAAAAGCTAATGGCGAACTTTGCACCTGTATAGATTATAGGGCACTGAATAACATCACAATAAAAGACAGATATCCTCTGCCTCTTATCCCAGTGCTTCTTGATCAAGTCCGAACAGCCAAAGCGTATACCAAATTAGATCGTAGAGGGGCATACCACTTAGTAAGAGTTCGTTCAGGAGATGAATGGAAGACAGCCTTCCGTACTCGGTATGGCCTTTTTGAATATTGCGTAATGCCGTTTGGGTTATGCAACGCCCCAGCGGCGTTTCAATTCTTTTTAAAGGATGTGTTAAGAGAATATCTGGACCGATTTGTGATCGTCTATATAGACGACATACTCATCTATTCTAACTCACAGACGGATCATGAAACCCATGTACGAACCATTTTAACCTCGCTGAGAAAACATGGTCTTTACTGCAAATTACCTAAATGTGAGTTCTATGTTAATCGAGTAGAATTTTTAGGTTTTATCATTTCACCTCCAGGCAGATCATAAAGTGCAAGCAGTTCAAAATTGGCCAGAACCAAAATCTATAAAAGAGGTACAACGCTTATTAGGGTTCGCCAATTTTTACCGATGATTTACTCACGAGTTTTCCGCCTGAGCTACTCCATTAACACGATTATTGCAAAAAGGACGTCCATTTCAGTGGTCTTCAGATGCAGAGAATGCCTTTCAGGATTTAAAGAAAGCCTTCATGACAGCCCCAGTACTCAAGCATCCAGACCTGTCAAAACCTTTCATTGTGGAAGCTGATGCTTCAGACACTGCTATAGGAGCAATATTGTCACAACGGGAAGAAGGAACCAATCATCTCCATCCGGTAACATTTTTATCAAAAAAATATTTGCCAGCAGAGATAAATTACACTATAGCAGAAAAGGAACTATTGGCCATAAGATTAGCATTTAAGGAATGGCGACATTATCTGCTTGGAGCTCATCACCCTATCACAGTGTATACAGACCATCGTAATTTGCAGTTTTTACGATGTGCAAAAGCTCTGACCCCCGACAATTACGATGGACCTTTTCTTTGCAGAGTTTGACTTTCATATATCTTTTAGACCTGGCAGTGCTAATAAAAAGGCAGATTCCCTTTCTCGTTATGATGAAACATCAAATCATATTCAACAAAAAGAAGTAAGACCCATGATACCGTGTGATCATATTGTTGGGATAACTATGTCTGGACAATTTTTGACCGAAATTCGGAATATCATGCCTATTCATAAGGTACTTTCCTGGAAACACAACAAGACAAACACAGATCCATGATTGATGGACTTCCGTTTCAAGGACGCTTGCTTTATGTTCCAGAAAAAAGGTTACAAAAGCAAGGACTTCTCTGGTGTCACACTCATCCTTTAGCAGGTCATCCAGGATGTACTAAAACCTTAGATTTGGTAAGTCGTAATTTCTGGTGGCCCAGTTGGAAAAAAGATGTCATCACTTATGTCAACAACTGCGATTCCTGCATAAGGGCAAAAACAGATCATTCACCTAAAAAAGGTTATTTACTTCCCTTACCAAGGCCAACACATGTTTGGGAAGACATTTCATTAGATTTCATTACTAACTTACCAAAAGACCAAGGAAAAACTGTTATTCTAGTAATTGTAGATCGTTTGTCTAAAATGGCACACTTTGTGGCATGTGATGGATTACCAACAGCAACCGCTCTAGTTGATATGCTTCTGTATCACATTGTGCGATTACATGGTTTACCACGGTCCATAACAACTGACCGAGGGTCGCAATTCACATCCAAATTGTGGAAAGAATGGTGTACAGCCTTGCAAATAAAACGCAATCTATCTACAAGTTTCCATCCAGAATCAGATGGACAAACGGAACGAGTCAATCAAGTACCGAAACAATACCTTCATTGTTATTTGGCTCACACACAGGCATCTTGGGTGGATTTATTATGGGAAGCTGAGTTTGCTTATAGTAACTTGATGCATACCTCGACTAAAATGTCACCGTTCTATGCCACCCATGGTTGGAATCTGCAGTCATTACCCTTAATACATCAAAACGACTCGCAAGTTCCCCATGTTACTTCCAAAATGCAACAAATGAAAAAAATAATGTTATTACTTCAACGGAATGTAACCAAAGCAAAAATAACCTACAAAAAATTTGCTGACAGAAAGAGACAACCTGGTCCCACATATCATCCAGGAGACAAAGTATGGTTGTCCACAAAGAATCTGCATTTTAAAAGGAAGTACCCTTTCCATCCACGCTTCATTGGGCCGTTTGAAATACTCAAGTGCATCAATCCAGTGTCTTTCAAGTTTCAGCTCCCCAGAACAATGAAAATTCACCCAGTATTTCATTCTTCATTACTTAAACCAGCAAAAACAGCTACACGATCAAAACCCTCTCCTGTGGTTGTAGGAGATCACCTAGAGTATGAAGTACAACAAATAAAGGATAGTAAACACAAGAACGGGATATTATGGTATTCAGTCTCATGGAAAGGTTACGGACCCGAAGAAGATTCCTGGGAACCCAAAGACGCCATTCATGCTCCGCGATTGATTCGTCAATTTCACCAACACCATCCACTCGCGCCTTCTTAAAGCGCGTGTCTCTGTTATTGATGGGGAGGACTGTCATGATCCTCCCAACTATATTTGTCTATGCATATCTGCCCTCACACTGGTAGCAGTGCAGTATGCGCAAAGTGTGCACCTTTGATCAACCTGTAACTATGTGTTTGGCTGGGTGTGTGACAGACTAACTACTTTTGCCCAAACTAAGTATTTTTGCTCATAAGGAAGGCATCACTCACCAAACAAAAAGGAATCATGCATACCATTTCCTTTTGCATACCATTTCCTTTTGTTTTACTTTTTTGTTTCCTTATTTATATATTTTATTTTCATCACAGCTAAATGTGCGTTGTGCCGTATTGTGTTGCTTTGCAGCCACCGTTCTCACGATACCGCTATATAAGCAGCCACACCCAGCTGCTCCCTGCGGATTATTCTAGCTTCGACCCGACGAGAGTCTTCTTCCTGCTTTGCGTCTGAGGGCAACTTTGCCGGTAAGATTCCTCGTATCAGTCTGCAGGTCCAGAGACAGCATTTGTAGGTAGGAGACGACGGTTTCCTCATTTGAGCTTGTTAAAGCTTCAGAATTCTTGGGCATTTATAAGAAAACTTTATTCTTGGGCATTTCGTATTTGGGCATTAAAACGTGCACGTGGATATCAGCTACAGCGCGAACTGTCATTTCAGAAAGAAAGTGAAATTACGATAGCAGGCACGTTTCTGAAGTATTGTTAAGCATATTAATCATTACGTTACAACCACCCACAGAGGTCAGACTCAAAGACAATTTTGGATATATGTAAAGCGCTGGTGTTGACTTTGGATATAAAAAGGTAAACAAGACTTCCTGTTTTGTTATGAGTGAAATAACGAAACAAAGTAGAGTGGTTAAAGTGGAAAGCGCATATAATGATAAAGTGTTAAAGGCAAATACAGAGAACAGAAAAAAGCTGAGAAATACTGTTTGAATATTCAGAGTTTATTGAACCTTGTATATTGTGAATATATCATTGAAGAATAGCCTCAGAAAACATTATAGAAGATAAGTCAAAAAGAGAATCATTACAGAATTTATGTGAAGACTTTTAATGTGATTCCTGAGAAAAAGACTTGGTGATATTTCTTTTACAGGTAATGGTGGTTCATATTACATATAATATACATATTTAATGTTTAGAAGTCAAGACAGAGAACATAGAGCTCAACTGTTGGCTGTTTTCGTTCCAGATCTCCCTCCCCGCAGTACCCTCCCTAATTCCCTTCCCCTCGTCTGGCCACTTTGATCCTCTGGTGTTTTTTAACTCAGAGTCAGAGCTGCCGGAAGGTGGGCTTCTTGAGGGTACTGCTCCTGAGGAACTAAACGTCTATGACAGAATAATCCGCCCACGGATATCGTTCCTCCTGAGCAGTATCGCCAAGATGACCACGTTGGAAGACGTGTGTAAAATGTTAGGAAACATACAGAAAGAGCTAACTGCAGCCCGATTAGAGACAGCAACGTTGGCTAGTCGAGTAGCTCAGATGCAAACTCAACTCCCAGCAAGCTCTACGATATCCTCTTCAACTGGGGGGTTGTCCACTGGACCTGCACCTACTGTTTCTGTACTGTTCCTTCAACTGTACCTCTAGCTTCTCCAGAACGATTCGCAGGAGACCCAAATAAATTTCAAATTTTTTGACACAAATTCAATTACATTTCATGGTAAAACCAGCGTTGTTTCCGGATGCACAATCCCGAATAGCTTTTCTCAGTTCATATCTAAGTGGTGACGCCACCATGTGGGCCGTGCCGTTGGTTAATTCAGATGACCCTTTGCTCTACAATTGGTCGGCCCTTAAATTGGAATTTGAGAGAGTGTTTGATAGACGTACTATTACCGGATCAGCTGACCATGAGCTCTTAGAACTCAGACAAGGGAATAAAGATTTAATTACTTATCTAACGCAGTTCAATCGACTAATCGCAGAAACAAATTGGCCTGAGGAAAAAAGGGCAGCGCTTTTTTATCAAGGTCTAAAAGATGATCTAAAAGACCTAATAGCTTCTATAGATCCTCAACCTTGTGATTGTGCAGAATTAATAGCTCTGACTCTGCGGTTAGATCATCGCTTGTCAGATAGAAACGGTGACAGAAAGAAACTAGATTTCAGACAACCAATACGTCCTAAAGACAGAGTCACTCAACCAAACATTGATCATAGTGAACCAATGGAAATCGGTGGGTTACGAAAACCACTTACACAAGAAGAAAAGGATGCACAACGAAAATTTGGCGTGTGCCTATATTGTGGATAAAAAGGCCACTTTGTTAACGAGTGTCCGATTAAACCTAAGGGACATAAACCTACTGATACGATTTCTCAAAAACTGGAAAACTAAAGGGCTCGAGGAACAGACCGGGGAATTCCTCGAGTACATCTCATGATTCCTCTGGTCAAATCATAGCCAACACTCTTCAGATTTCGGCTCCACATTTAACCCTGAATGTACTATTCTTGATACCCGGTGTTATTGATAAAGAAGTAATAGTCATGGTGGATTCCGGAGCCACCGGGAATTTTATTGATGTCGCTTTCTGCTCCACATTACAGATACCCACCATTAAAAAAGACACACCAGAATCAGTACTTGCAGTAGATGGTACGGTACTTACGTCAGGTCTAATTACTCATACCACCATTGATTTAACTATGGTCGTTCATTCAACTGACAATAAACATACCGAGGATCTTTGTTTTGATCTGATTGATGCACCTCAATTTGGGGTAATTTTAGGAATGCCCTGGCTTAACCAACACAACCCCACTATAGATTGGGCCAAAAGAAGCATAACTTTTGATTCCGAGTGGTGTCATCAAGAATGTCTTTCCCCATTGAAATCTCAGGATCAGGCAGTAAGTACAAAAAGTAAGAGACAAAAGCTGTTACCGGAGTTCATTGCATAGCCACAGCAGCAGAACAAGAGATCGAATTACCTCCACAATATGAATCTTTTCGAGACGTTTTCTGCGAAAAAAGTGCAGAAGCGTTACTACTACATCGTGACTATGATTGTGAAATTGAGCTAATACCTGGGGCCAAATACCCTGCAGTAGAATTTATGCCCTTACAGAAGTAGAAAATCAACATCTGCGTGATTATTTGGACAAATACCTTAAAAATGGATTCATCCGACCTTCCAAACCTCCTGCAGCCTCGCCCCTCTTCTTTGTACCAAAAGCTAATGGCGAACTTTGCACCTGTATAGATTATAGGGCACTGAATAACATCACAATAAAAGACAGATATCCTCTGCCTCTTATCCCAGTGCTTCTTGATCAAGTCCGAACAGCCAAAGCGTATACCAAATTAGATCGTAGAGGGGCATACCACTTAGTAAGAGTTCGTTCAGGAGATGAATGGAAGACAGCCTTCCGTACTCGGTATGGCCTTTTTGAATATTGCGTAATGCCGTTTGGGTTATGCAACGCCCCAGCGGCGTTTCAATTCTTTTAAAGGATGTGTTAAGAGAATATCTGGACCGATTTGTGATCGTCTATATAGACGACATACTCATCTATTCTAACTCACAGACGGATCATGAAACCCATGTACGAACCATTTTAACCTCGCTGAGAAAACATGGTCTTTACTGCAAATTACCTAAATGTGAGTTCTATGTTAATCGAGTAGAATTTTTAAGTTTTATCATTTCACCTCCAGGCAGATCATAAAGTGCAAGCAGTTCAAAATTGGCCAGAACCAAAATCTATAAAAGAGGTACAACGCTTATTAGGGTTCGCCAATTTTTACCGACGATTTACTCACGAGTTTTCCGCCTGAGCTACTCCATTAACACGATTATTGCAAAAAGGACGTCCATTTCAGTGGTCTTCAGATGCAGAGAATGCCTTTCAGGATTTAAAGAAAGCCTTCATGACAGCCCCAGTACTCAAGCATCCAGACCTGTCAAAACCTTTCATTGTGGAAGCTGATGCTTCAGACACTGCTATAGGAGCAATATTGTCACAACGGGAAGAAGGAACCAATCATCTCCATCCTGTAACATTTTTATCAAAAATATTTGCCAGCAGAGATAAATTACACTATAGCAGAAAAGGAACTATTGGCCATAAGATTAGCATTTAAGGAATGGCGACATTATCTGCTTGGAGCTCATCACCCTATCACAGTGTATACAGACCATCGTAATTTGCAGTTTTTACGATGTGCAAAAGCTCTGACCCCCGACAATTACGATGGACCCTTTTCTTTGCAGAGTTTGACTTTCATATATCTTTTAGACCTGGCAGTGCTAATAAAAAGGCAGATTCCCTTTCTCGTTATGATGAAACATCAAATCATATTCAACAAAAAGAAGTAAGACCCATGATACCGTGTGATCATATTGTTGGGATAACTATGTCTGGACAATTTTTGACCAAAATTCGGAATATCATGCCTATTCATAAGGTACTTTCCTGGAAACACAACAAGACAAACACAGATCCATGATTGATGGACTTCCGTTTCAAGGACGCTTGCTTTATGTTCCAGAAAAAAGGTTACAAAAGCAAGGACTTCTCTGGTGTCACACTCATCCTTTAGCAGGTCATCCAGGATGTACTAAAACCTTAGATTTGGTAAGTCGTAATTTCTGGTGGCCCAGTTGGAAAAAAGATGTCATCACTTATGTCAACAACTGCGATTCCTGCATAAGGGCAAAAACAGATCATTCACCTAAAAAGGTTATTTACTTCCCTTACCAAGGCCAACACATGTTTGGGAAGACATTTCATTAGATTTCATTACTAACTTACCAAAAGACCAAGGAAAAACTGTTATTCTAGTAATTGTAGATCGTTTGTCTAAAATGGCACACTTTGTGGCATGTGATGGATTACCAACAACAACCGCTCTAGTTGATATGCTTCTGTATCACATTGTGCGATTACATGGTTTACCGCGGTCCATAACAACTGACCGAGGGTCGCAATTCACATCCAAATTGTGGAAAGAATGGTGTACAGCCTTGCAAATAAAACGCAATCTATCTACAAGTTTCCATCCAGAATCAGATGGACAAACGGAACGAGTCAATCAAGTACCGAAACAATACCTTCATTGTTATTTGGCTCACACACAGGCATCTTGGGTGGATTTATTATGGGAAGCTGAGTTTGCCTATAGTAACTTGATGCATACCTCGACTAAAATGTCACCGTTCTATGCCACCCATGGTTGGAATCTGCAGTCATTACCCTTAATACATCAAAACGACTCGCAAGTTCCCCATGTTACTTCCAAAATGCAACAAATGAAAAAAATAATGTTATTACTTCAACGGAATGTAACCAAAGCAAAAATAACCTACAAAAAATTTGCTGACAGAAAGAGACAACCTGGTCCCACATATCATCCAGGAGACAAAGTATGGTTGTCCACAAAGAATCTGCATTTTAAAAGGAAGTACCCTTTCCATCCACGCTTCATTGGGCCGTTTGAAATACTCAAGTGCATCAATCCAGTGTCTTTCAAGTTTCAGCTCCCCAGAACAATGAAAATTCACCCAGTATTTCATTCTTCATTACTTAAACCAGCAAAAACAGCTACACGATCAAAACCCTCTCCTGTGGTTGTAGGAGATCACCTAGAGTATGAAGTACAACAAATAAAGGATAGTAAACACAAGAACGGGATATTATGGTATTCAGTCTCATGGAAAGGTTACGGACCCGAAGAAGATTCCTGGGAACCCAAAGCCGCCATTCATGCTCCGCGATTGATTCGTCAATTTCACCAACACCATCCACTCGCGCCTTCTTAAAGCGCGTGTCTCTGTTATTGATGGGGAGGACTGTCATGATCCTCCCAACTATATTTGTCTATGCATATCTGCCCTCACACTGGTAGCAGTGCAGTATGCGCAAAGTGTGCACCTTTGATCAACCTGTAACTATGTGTTTGGCTGGGTGTGTGACAGACTAACTACTTTTGCCCAAACTAAGTATTTTTGCTCATAAGGAAGGCATCACTCACCAAACAAAAAGGAATCATGCATACCATTTCCTTTTGCATACCATTTCCTTTTGTTTTACTTTTTTGTTTCCTTATTTATATATTTTATTTTCATCACAGCTAAATGTGCGTTGTGCCGTATTGTGTTGCTTTGCAGCCACCGTACTCGCGATACCGCTATATAAGCAGCCACACCCAGCTGCTCCCTGCGGATTATTCTAGCGTCGACCCGACGAGAGTCTTCTTCCTGCTTTGCGTCTGAGGGCAACTTTGCCGGTAAGATTCCTCGTATCAGTCTGCAGGTCCAGAGACAGCATTTGTAGGTAGGAGACGACGGTTTCCTCATTTGAGCTTGTTAAAGCTTCAGAATTCTTGGGCATTTATAAGAAAACTTTATTCTTGGGCATTTCGTATTTGGGCATTAAAACGTGCACGTGGATATCAGCTACAGCGCGAACTGTCATTTCAGAAAGAAAGTGAAATTACGATAGCAGGCACGTTTCTGAAGTATTGTTAAGCATATTAATCATTACGTTACAACCACCCACAGAGGTCAGACTCAAAGACAATTTTGGATATATGTAAAGCGCTGGTGTTGACTTTGGATATAAAAAGGTAAACAAGACTTCCTGTTTTGTTATGAGTGAAATAACGAAACAAAGTAGAGTGGTTAAAGTGGAAAGCGCATATAATGATAAAGTGTTAAAGGCAAATACAGAGAACAGAAAAAAGCTGAGAAATACTGTTTGAATATTCAGAGTTTATTGAACCTTGTATATTGTGAATATATCATTGAAGAATAGCCTCAGAAAACATTATAGAAGATAAGTCAAAAAGAGAATCATTACAGAATTTATGTGAAGACTTTTAATGTGATTCCTGAGAAAAAGACTTGGTGATATTTCTTTTACAGGTAATGGTGGTTCATATTACATATAATATACATATTTAATGTTTAGAAGTCAAGACAGAGAACATAGAGCTCAACTGTTGGCTGTTTTCGTTCCAGATCTCCCTCCCCGCAGTACCCTCCCTAATTCCCTTCCCCTCGTCTGGCCACTTTGATCCTCTGGTGTTTTTTAACTCAGAGTCAGAGCTGCCGGAAGGTTGGCTTCTTGAGGGTACTGCTCCTGAGGAACTAAACGTCTATGACAGTAGTGACCTATAGATATAGTAAACCTATATCTAAAGTAAGTGGTGCATGCACCATCTTACACAGGCTGCAATGGCAGGCATGTAGTTCCATTTTGCATGGCCTCTCAGGGGTGGTATAATACATGCTTCAGCCCATGGGAGGCCTCTGGGGTACCTATGCCCTGGGTACATGTGTGCCATATACTAGGGACTGACAAGGGTGCCCCAGTATCCAATCTGGAGTGTACCTAAGTACATGGCATAACATTTTATGGAGAAAGCAGATAGACTGGGGTCCTGATTAGCAGGATCCCAGTCAGACTAGTCAAAAACAGTGTAACATCAAGCAAAAAGTGGGGGTAACCATAAGAAGCAGATCCTACTTTCCAACACAACCCCCCCCCAAATGTAAGGCCAGTTGAGTCTTTATGTTCTAAGTGGAAATATCTGGAGAGTCCATCTGCATTGGCATGGTTACTCCCAGGTCTATGTTCCACTGTATAGTCCATCCCCTGTAGGGAAATGGACCACCTCAAAAGTTTGGGGGTTTCACCCTTCATCTGTTTTAGCCATAAGAGGGGCTTATGGTTTGTCTGAACAATGAAGTGAGTGCCAAACAAGGATGGCCTCAGCTTCTTCAGAGCCTAAACCACTGCAAAGGCTTTCCTCTCAATGGCTGACCAACGTTTCTCTCTGGGGGTCAACCTTCTGCTAATAAAAGCTACTGGTTGATCCTGACCCTCTGCATCAAGTTGTGACAACACAGCCCCTACCCCCAACTCAGATGCATCTGTTTGGACAATGAATTGTTTAGAATAGTCAGGACTCTGCAGAATCGGAGCAGTGCACATGGCCTGCTTGAGATCATCAAATGCCTTCTGACAGCTAACTGTCCACTGAACTTTCTTGGGCATTCTTTTTGAAGTAAGATCATTCAAGGAAGTCACTATAGACCCATATCCTTTCACAAATCTTCTGTAGTACCCCGTCAGGCCCAAGAAAGCTCTGACCTGAGTCTGGGTAGTGGGAGCAACCCAGTCCATGATGGTCTGGATTTTGCTCTGCAATGGTTGAACCTGGCCTCCACCCACAAGGTGGCCCAGGTACACAACCTTACTCTGCCCTATCTGGCACTTGGTGGCCTTGATAGTGAGACCTGCTTTCTGCAGAGCCTCTAAAACATTCTTCAGGTGGACCAGGTGACCCTCCCAGGTGGAGCTAAAGACAGCTATATCATCATGGTATGCTGCACTATAGGCTTCCAGGCCTGTAAGGACTTTGTTCACTAGCCTTTGGAATGTGGCAGGTGCATTTCTCAAACCAAAGGACATGACAATAAATTGATAATGCCCACTAGGGGTTGAACATGCTGTTTTGGATTGGCATCCTCAGCTAGTCTGATTTGCCAATATCCAGCAGTGAGGTCAAATGTGCTCAAGAACTTGGCTGAGGCCAAAGTGTCAATGAGTTCATCTGCCCTAGGAATAGGGTGAGCATCAGTCCTAGTGACTGCATTCAGCCCTCTGTAGTCCACACAAAACCTAATTTCTCTCTTACCACCCTGGGTATGAGGTTTGGGTACTAGGACCACTGGACTAGCCCAAGGGCTATCTGAGGGTTCAATAACTCCCAATTCCAGCATCTTCTGGACCTCAGTCCTGATGCAATCTCTGACATGGTCAGGCTGCCTGTAAATCTTATTTTGAACAGGTAGACTCTCACCTGTGTCCACTTCATGGGTACACCAGGTGGTCTGACTAGGAGTCAAAGAAAACATATGTCTGTATTGATTGAGGACCTTCCTGCAATCAATCTGCTGTTGCTCAGTGAGGCTGCCTGCCAAAGCTACACCATCAACGGAGCCATTATCAGGGTTCTGTGAGAGGAGGTCAGGGAGTGGGTCACTCTCTTCCTCCTGTCCCTCATCAGTAGCCATGAGCAAGCCCATGTTTGCCCTGTCCACATAGGGTTTACATGGAGCACCCTATGGGGGCTCCTGGGAGTTCCATGGTCCACCAAGTAGGTGACCTCTCCCTTCTGCTCAAGAACAGTATGGGGTCCAATCCACTTGTCTCGGAGGGCTGCTGGGGCCATAGGCTCCAACACCCATACTTTCTGTCCTGGCTGATAGACAGTCAGTACAGCCATTTGGTCATGTCAAGCTTTTTGCAATTTTTGACTTGCCTTAAGGTTTTTGTTGGCCTTCTTCATGTACTCAGCCATCCTGGAGCGGAGACCAAGTACATAGTCCACAATGTCTTGTTTAGGTGGTTTGAGAGGTAACTCCCATCCCTCCTTCACTAAACACAGGGGACCCCGAATTGGATGCCCAAACAGAAGTTCAAAAGGGCTGTAGCCAACCCCCTTCTGTGGGACCTCTCTGTAGGCAAAGAGAAGGCAGGGCAACAGGACATCCCATTTTCGCCTAAGCTTTTCTGGGAGGCCCATGATCATGCCCTTGAGGGTTTTGTTGAATCTCTCAACTAACCCACTGCATTGTGGGTGATAGGGTGTGGTGAATTTGTAGTTCACTCCACACTCCTTCCACATTGCAGTAATATAACTTGACATGACGTTTTTACCTCTGTCAGTTAAGACCTCCTTAGGGAAACCCACTCTGGAAAAAAATCCCAGGAGGGCTCTGGCCACCACAGGAGCTGTGGTGGTTCTAAGAGGTATTGCTTCTGGATACCTAGTGGCATGGTCCACCACCACTAGTATGTAACTGTGCCCAGATGCAGTAGGAGGGTTCATGGGACCAATGATATCAATCCCAACCCTCTCAAAGGGAACCCCAACCACAGGTAGTGGTATGAGGGGGCTCTGTATGGTACCACCTGACTTACCACTGGCTTGACAGGTGGTACAGGAGCGACAAAACTCCTTTGTGTCCTCTGACATGTGAGGCCAGTGAAAGTGAGGGACAAGCCTGTCCCAAGTCTTATTTTGGCCTTGGTGTCCTGCTAAGGGAATGTATTGTGCCAAGGTGAGTAGGAAGCCCCTAAACTTCAGAGGTATGATCAACCTCCTGGTGGCACCAGGCTTGGGGTCTCTACACTCTGAGTAAAGGAATCCCTCATCCCAATAGATCCTGTGGGATCCACTGACACTCTCAGCAGCCTCAGCAGCAGCTTGCTGTCTGAGGGGTTCAAGAGAGGGGCAGGTCTGTTGTTCCTGCCTCATATCTGCCCTGGAAGGGCCTCCTGTTCCCAAGAACTCAACCTGATCAGGTTCCAGTTCATCTGAGACAGTTCCTTCACAGGGACTGAGATCATCTCCCTCAAGAGACTGATCCTCTCTCTGAGCCTGGGGGGAAGACACAGCCTTACCCCTCCTGCTCCTTCTCTTGGAAGGCACCTGGTCCATTTTTTCAGAATCCAGGGCCTGTTCAGTAGAAGTCAGTTTGGCTTGTGACCTGGTCACAGCAAACACATCTGCAGAGATGCCCAGCATTGCTGCATGAGTCCTTAGTTCCACCTCAGCCCAGGCTGAAGTCTCCAAATCATTGCCCAGCAAGCATTCCACTGGAAGGTCTGAGCTAACCACAACTTTCTTAGGGCCAGTTACCCCTCCCCAGCTGAAATTAACAACTGCCAAGGAATGATCAGTTCTGACATTTTTAGCAGTGGTCACTTGGTACATCTCACCAAGTGTGATTTGGTCAGGGCCCACAAGATCTTTTGTCACCATAGTGACACTTGCACCTGTGTACCTGTATGCCATGGCCTCCTTACCATTAATTAAAGGCTGCTGCCTGTATTTGCCCAAGTTACTGGGACTGGCAAATAAGGTGGCAATATCCATGCCACCATCGCAGACAAGTACAGCCTGAGCTGGAGTTCTGACTAAGCCAGAACCCATCTCAGAGCCCAAGGTTAACCCTATGAATCCCTTGTTCCCTGTACCACCACTTGAAACTGTACTAGGGAAAGCAATTGCCTTAGGGGCAGTGGTGGTTGGAGTTGAATCCGTGGCCTTTGGACAATTGGCATCTTTTGTCCAATGGGTGTTGTCTTTACATAAGTAACACCAAGGTTTCTTTTTGCCTTTACCTTTGTTGGATTGTGACTCCCCTCCCAGATGCGGGTTTTTGGGGCCCTGATGAAGACTTGTCATCTTTACCCTTGTCCCCACCCTTATCTGAAGTTTTAGCATCTTGCTTCTTCTGGTCACCACCATGATTCTGGTTTCTCTGCTTCACCCTGGTTCTGACCCACCTATCTGCCTTCTTTCCCAATTCTTGGGGAGAAGTCAGATCAGAGTCAACCAGGTATTGATGCAACAACTGATTTTGGCAATTATTAAGGATCTGCTCCCTCATAATCAAATTGTAAAATCCCTTGAAATCATTCACTTTGCTGCCAAGCAACCAGCCTTCCAGAGCCTTAATGGCACTATCCACAAAGTCTACCCAGTCCTGATTCTGTGTCTTCTGGGTATCTCTGAACTTAATCCTGTACTGTTCAGTGGTTAAGCCAGCCCCATCAATGAGAGCACTCTTCAGAACTGAATAATTGTCAGCATCCTCTTCTCTAACAGTGAGAAGCTTATCTCTACCTTTGTCAGCAAAGGAGAGCCACACGATAGCTGCCCACTGCTCTTGAGGGACCCTTTGTACTTTACAGGCCCTCTCCAAAGCAGTTATCTATTTATGGATGTCATCCCCAACATGGTAGGGAGGGACAATCTTGCTCACGTTCTTATTGTCAAATGAATGTTCTTTAACTCTAGGGACACTGTTGCTGCCACCATGGGACTCTAGTCCCAACTTGTTTCTAGCTCTCTGGACTTCTAGGGACTCTTTGTCCAGGGCCAATTGCTGTTGCCTGAGCCTAAGCTTAGCTTTCTCAAGTTCCAGAAATTGGTACTCCCTGACATAAGAGTGGTCCCTCTTGCTAGATAAAGAGGTCCCTACAGACTGTCCTGAGTGATTAGACTCTGCAGAGGGAGATCTAGATCTCCTGGGTAAACTCTGCACTCTTCAAGGAGAAGTGAAGAGGGGGTTTTCTTGGCCTTCTCCATCATCTCCCTGGAGATCTGAGTTGTCCAGGTGGGAACCATCTTGTTCCTCCTGGCCAGGGTTTGAGTCTAGGTCATAAAAGATGTCACCTCCTGACCTGTCCTCATTTCCTGTCCCACCCACTCTCTCCTGTTCATCTGACCCAGGGGTCTTCCTAAGGTCATCAAGAAGTAACATCTCTATCAGACGTTGAGTGTTGGCACTTCTCCCTGTCTTCAGCTTTCTAAAGGCACACAAGGCTTTCAATTCTTGGAATGAAAGCTCACTGTATCTAGAGGGCAGAGAGCCACTGGCATCTCCTTAAGAATACATACTAAGTGTGGTGAGGTGCTGCACCTACCTAACCTAGTGGGAACTAAACTCTCTGAGGTTGGAGAAAGGGTGTGCTAGACCCTTGACTTACCCAACCCTAAGTTCAGTAGAACTTACTTATTCTAAGCTAGTATTATATGTACCTAGTACTTAGTGGTTTTCAGTTAATCAATACAAAGATTTATCTGGTAAAACAATGCAGGCTTTAATCCCAACCGCTGCACACCAGTGTGAGAAGTTGGCCTCGTATATGATGTCCACTAATTAAAGTGGGCACCTTGCACCAGTCCAAACAACCCTTATGGTGATTTAAGAGGTCAAATATAACCTTAGAAAGCTATCCATATACTAAAATAGTGGTATAAGAACCACAACTCGAGTCAAGACAGTGTCTAGAGGATGTAGAATCGCTGGGACCCCAAGGAACCACCCAAGGTGAGTAAGTAGGGACCCCACGGAGGACGGGTGCAGTGTGGAAACACGACCGCGTGCTACGTACAATTTAATGGGAGAGTCGCGGTTGCAATTTTAAAGGTTAAGGACCCTTCCCAGTGGGTTACGAAGAAACCCTTTGGAACATAGAAGGTTGGAGAGCCACCCCACCCGTGGATACCAAAGTACCAGAGTTACCTATCCCAGGGAAGCTGGGTGCATAGGGCTGAAGTGGCGTCGGAAACCGTCATCGATCTCAATGGGAGTCTTCAAAGAAATGCCACTACTGGAAGGAGGAAAAGTGTCCGGTGGAACCCACAGGTGGATTCTTGATGGAAGGAACCTGAAAGCAGAGGGGACAGAGTCTGGGTCACTAAGGAGGGACCAGGGGCTCGGTAGACGAATGCCCACCGATGTCGGGTGCTTCAGGTGTGAAGATGGAGACCTTGACTCTACAGCTGCAGGGACCAGGAGACATCGAGGATAACCAGGAGCAGGATGCGAGCTGTCCCACAAAGGATGTCGAGTGCTGAGTGGTCGGTGTCCGGCGGGAGCACCAACAAGCCTTGGCAGCGGCAACCCACGAAGAAGGTCAAGGAAGGTTACGGTCTAGCTCAGCAAGGACTAGGGGACTCACCACAGCAAGGGGAGTCAGGGCAAGCCTGGAGCAACCAGAGGAGCCCAAGAAAAGCAGTGTTGTCCCTCAAATGGACCCACAGGCTGGAGGCACTGGAGTCGCGAGGGGACCTCTAGCAGTTTCACAAAGTAACAGCTTGCAGGGCACAGAGTGTGAGGAGGCCAAAGACCTTTGTACAAAATGTGCGCAGAGTTTGGGGCTATCGATAGCCCAATGCACTTAGTTGGGGAACACCAACAAGCATATGCACTTGTAAAAGTATGCAGTGCACAGGGGTTCGGGTTATGCGGTCTCCACAAAGGATACTGGCCTCAGACTTGGTGAGAGGGCAGCTCAACCTCAAGGAATATAGGAACCCACATCCTGTGTTGCTGGAGTCTTCGGAGTCCACAGGAGCTCAGGATCAGCAGACCAAATAACTGCATTACGGTGCATACAAATGCAGGGGAGTGACTCCTTCACCCCAAGGGAGATACTTCAGTTGTCCATGATGCCCCACAGGTCCTGCACGGAGCCTGTATGGTGCACGGGCACAGACGATGCTTTGGACGGAGAAGGAGACAAAGTCGGGCCCAGTCGAAATCCAGACTGTCCAGACGGTCGAAGGTCAGTGGTTTCTTGTTCAGAATCCTGTCCACATGGAATCTAGGGTCCTACAGCCAGGTAAGCCCTTAAGTACCCACAGGAGAGGGTTGGACGGATTCAGGGGACCCTCCCAGGGGAGGGTCAGGACATTGGGGAGGTTACTCCTATGTCCTTTGTCCAGTTTTGCGCCAGAGCGGGAGCCAACGGCTCTCAGGACTGGTTTGAACTGGGCTATGCACAGGGACACCAAGTGTGCCCCAGATGCAGACTTTCAGGCACTTTGGAAGTACACCCACCTAGCCCCAATACACTAAATCCTGTCTGGGAGGTGGTCACACCTCCCTGTGACAGGATGCCTACTGTCCTGCCTTACCCTGCTCGAGCTTGGCTCAGCAGCAGGAGGGCAGAAATGTGTCTCTGGTCGGCAGCAACCATTTTGTGCTGCCCGGGTCGAGAAGGCTGGTACCGGGAAGTCCAGGGAAACCATGAAGCTCACTTCAGAAGGGTGGAATCATACCTCCCACACCGGTTACCGGTGTGGAGGTATGATTCCAAGGTGTTTGATACCAAACACGACATGTTTTGTTGCAGCCGTTTTCGAGATAGCATTTTACGCAAGCATATAATGCAGCTCTACCTATATGTCTGGCTGCGTCACCGACAACCCGGGAGAATGGTCTCCGAAGGCTGCACGGGTGCTCTGCTCATGCAGGGGCACCCTCCCACGTAAAACCGAGCACCCTGCCTTCAGGATTGTCAAGGCCTGCTAGAGGGGTGACTGATAGGTTTTAAGTGTAGTGTCATGATCCTCCCAACTATATTTGTCTATACATATCTGCCCTCACACTGGTAGCAGAACTGTCATTTCAGAAAGAAAGTGAAATTACGATATCACAGGTGCGTTTCTGAAGTATTGTTAAGCATATTAATCATTACGTTACAACCACCCACAGAGGTCAGACTCAAAGACAATTTTGGATATATGTAAAGCGCTGGTGTTGACTTTGAATATAAAAATGTAAACAAGACTTCCTGTTTTGTTATGAGTGAAATAACGAAACAAAGTAGAGTGGTTAAAGTGGAAAGCGCATATAATTATAAAGTGTTAAAGATAAATACAGAGAGCAGAAAAAAGCTGAGAAATACTGTTTGAATATTCAGAGTTTATTGAACCTTGTATATTGTGAATATATCATTAAAGAATATCCTCAGAAAACATTATAGAAGATAAGTCAAAAGAGAATCATTACAGAAATTATGTGAAGACTTTTAATGTGATTCCTTAGAAAAAGACTTGGTGATATTTCTTTTACAGGTAATTGTGGTTCATATTACATATAATATACATATTTAATGTTTAGAAGTCAGGACAGAGAACATAGAGCTCAACTGTTGGCTGTTTTCGTTCCAGATCTCCCTCCCCGCAGTACCCTCCCTAATTCCCTTCCCCTCGTCTGGCCACTTTGATCCTCTGGTGTTTTTTAACTCAGAGTCAGAGCTGCCGGAAGGTGGGCTTCTTGAGGGTACTGCTCCTGAGGAACTAAACGTCTATGACAGAATAATCCGCCCACGGATATCGTTCCTCCTGAGCACTATCGCCAGGATGACCACGTTGGAAGACGTGTGTAAAATGTTAGGAAACATACGGAAAGAGCTAACTGCAGCCCGATTAGAGACAACAACTATGGCTAGTCGAGTAGCTCAGATGCAAACTCAACTCCCAGCAAGCTCTACGATATCCTCTTCAACTGGGGGGTTGTCCACTGGACCTGCACCTACTGTTTCTGTAACTGTTCCTTCAACTGTACCTCTAGCTTCTCCAGAACGATTCGCAGGAGACCCAAATAAATTTCTAAAGTTTTGACACAAATTCAATTACATTTCATGGTAAAACCAGCGTCGTTCCCGGATGCACAATCCCGAATAGCTTTTCTCAGTTCATATCTAAGTGGTGACGCCGCCATGTGGGCCGTGCCGTTGGTTAATTCAGATGACCCTTTGATCTACAATTGGTCGGCCCTTAAATTGGAATTTGAGAGAGTGTTTGATAGACGTACTATTACCGGATCAGCTGACCGTGAGCTCTTAGAACTCAGACAAGGGGATAAAGATTTTAATTACTTATCTAACTCAGTTCAATCGACTAATCGCAGAAACAAATTGGCCTGAGGAAAAAAGGGCAGCGCTTTTTTATCAAGGTCTAAAAGATGATCTAAAAGACCTAATAGCTTCTATAGATCCTCAACCTTGTGATTGTGCAGAATTAATAGCTCTGACTCTGCGGTTAGATCATCGCTTGTCAGATAGAAAAGGTGACAGAAAGAAACTAGATTTCAGACAACCAATACGTCCTGAAGACAGAGTCACTCAACCAAACATTGATCATAGTGAACCAATGGAAATCGGTGGGTTACGAAAACCACTTACACAAGAAGAAAAGGATGCATGACGAAAACTAGGCGTGTGCCTATATTGTGGAAAAAAGGCCACTTTGTTAAAGAGTGTCCGATTAAACCTAAGGGACATAAACCTACTGATACGATTTCTCACAAACAGGAAAACTAAAGGGCTCGAGGGACAGACAGGGGAATTCCTCGAGTACATCTCATGATTCCTCTGGTCAAATCATAGCCAACACTCTTCAGATTTCGGATTTCAGATTTCGGCTCCACATTTAACCCTGAATGTACTATTCTTGATACCCGGTGTTATTGATAAAGAAGTAGTAGTCATGGTGGATGCCGGAGCCACCGGGAATTTTATTGATGTCGCTTTCTGCTCCACATTACAGATACCCACCATTAAAAAAGACACAACAGAATCAGTGCTTGCAGTAGATGGTACGGTACTTACGTCAGGTCTAATTACTCATACCACCATTGATTTAACTATGGTCGTTCATTCAACTGACAATAAACATACAGAGGATCTTTGTTTTGATCTGATTGATGCACCTCAATTTGGGGTAATTTTAGGAATGCCCTGGCTTAACCAACACAACCCCACTATAGACTGGGCCAAAAGAAGCATAACTTTTGATTCCGAGTGGTGTCATCAAGAATGTCTTTCGCATTGAAATCTCAGGATGAGGCAGTAAGTACAGAGACAAAAGCTGTTACCGGAGTTCATTGCATAGCTACAGCAGCAGAACAAGAGATCGAATTACCTCCACAATATGAATCTTTTCGCGACTTTTTCTGCGAAAAAAGTGCAGAAATGTTACCACTACATCGTGACTATGATTGTGAAATTGAGCTAATACCTGGGGCCAAAATACCCTGCAGTAGAATTTATGCCCTTACGGAAGTAGAAAATCAACATCTGCGTGATTATTTGGACAAATACCTTAAAAATGGATTCATCCGACCTTCCAAATCTCCTGCAGCCTCGCCCCTCTTCTTTGTACCAAAAGCTAATGGTGAACTTTGCACTTGTATAGATTATAGGGCACTGAATAACATCACAGTAAAAAACAGATATCCTCTGCCTCTTATCCCAGTGCTTCTTGATCATGTCCGAACAGCCAAAGTGTATACCAAATTAGATGTAAGAGGGGCATACCACTTAGTAAAAGTTTGTTCAGGAGATGAATGGAAGACAGCCTTCTGTACTCGGTATGGCCTTTTTGAATATTGCGTAATGCAGTTTGGGTTATGCAACGCCCCAGCGGCGTTTCAATTCTTTTTTAACTGTCGGGTCTGATGGCTGACTCCCAGCCTGCACCAAGCGAGATTCCACGGGAGCGAAGAGGCAGTTCCCAAAACTCCCAGAAAACAGCACCTTGAGGAATATAGAAAGACTCACTCACAGGTAACTGTTCCCTAAAAGTAGGGGAAGTAAACCATAGAGTGACCACCACTCTTCCCCCTAGGTAGATACAGGTAACGCTTGTGTGTGAAAACCGGATACTCAGAGGGCTGAAAATATAATACAGACTGGTATCACTGAAAACAATCAAGTAACTACAGATACATCAACAAGTATTAATGCATGTCAAATTCTCTGAACTCAGTCCACTTACCAAAATGATTGTTCCAGACAGCCTTGGAAAACAACAGGCAGAAGTTAACGTCGCTTGTCTGCCCAAGGAATGGATTGAGTACCTCAAAGGTATTCTCTGGAAAGGGCTCCTAAGGGGCAAGGGAATCAGCACACAAATCCACACACACACCAGGCAATACTGTGGCTACGAGGGAAGGTAGAAATTAAAGAAAGGGTCAAGACTCTAAAAACAGTGGTCTCAAGAACCGCAAGCGCAGCGTGCAAACCGGCTCATAGGCAGAAGGGAGAGCGGATTAACAACACGTACGCTGTCAGGCAGGGGACATAGAGGATATCAGGAAGAGCCCCAGGAGTAACATGCTGGCCGACTCACAAGGCAAAGAGTGAGCGGAGCAGCCACGCCTTCGTGATAGGGCAGTAAGGTGCAGGTGCAGTGGTAAGAACGAACAGCGCAGCGTGCTGGCTGGCTCAATATGGCAAAGAGCGGAGCGGCCACGCGTACGCGTTCGGGCAGAAAGGTGCAGGTGTGGTAGTCAGAACGAACAGCGTAGCGCGCTGGCCGGCTCACAAGGTAACGAGAGCGGAACAGCCACGCGTACGCGCTTTTGGGTTTGAGGACTCACTAGGAAAGGGAGCGGTAGGCAGCCGAGGGATCATACGACGAGACTGCTGAAAATCCAACTTGAAGCCTGCAAGTAACTGGAGATGAAGTCGGCAGGATACAACGCCGCAGAGAACAGGAACGGGACTGAAGCAAGGGGGCATGGTCACATGACAGGAGCAGTAAGCCAAGCAACGGCTTACGAGTGTGACGGCCTTTTACGTGGGTTAGGGGCCGTCTCAAAAGTGTTGGAACCAGTGGACTGACAGAGTTTTGAACATGCACTAGCACCCTGCTTGTGTTTGGACCCATACTGTGCTACACGAAGCCTGAGCCCTAACAGTTCTCCCACCCAAAGGCCTATTTATGGGACAAGGTTTTGATGGATGAAGAGCATGGAACCTGCGTACCAGTACAGGAGCGTGAACGTTTTCAGCAGGTTCCCACGACCTATCTTCTGGGGCATAACCTATCCAATCAATTAAGTATTGCAGTTTTCATATTCCTAGATGCCACCAAGGCATTTGACTCCCTAGAATGGGATTATCTCTCCTATGTCCTGGCGCGCATGGGATTTCCGGCCCCCTTTCTGGCTTGGATTACCCTGCTATATACTGGATTACGTGCCACTGTAGGGATCAATGGGCTCCGCTCTTCCTCATTTCCACTGGGAAGGGGCACTAGGCAGGGGTGTCCATTATCCCCCTCCTTTTGCCCTAGCAGTGGAACCCCTGGCTGCTAAAATCCGACAACACTACCGCGAACATGCCATAATTTATCCGGAACGACAAATACTAATATCCTTATATGCAGACGACATCACGCTATACCTGCGTGACCCTGAGATAAGCCTGAATCCCATTCTTCGCCTGTTTCTGTTGTTTGGACAACTGGCTGGAGTTAACATCAACTGGAAAAAGTCTCAGATCTATCCCCTCACTGCAGCTACACAAAAGTTCCATCCAGACTTCCCTCTTGATTGGAGCGCTGACACTCTCACGTACTTGGGGATAATCATTTCCCGTAGCCGCGAAGAACTCATGCGGGCTAACTATGGACGGGCTCTGGACTCTATCACTGATAAAATAACGCACTGGATCGCGATGCCCCTGTCCATGGCAGAACGGCTATAATAAAAATTGTGATTTTACCTAAATTATTATATCTCTTTGTGAATATCCCGTACGCTCCCAGCCGTCACTTCTTCTCCGCGATAAAGACTCAACTTCTCAGACTCACATGGGGGGGCAAACAAGCCAGGCTTCGGTGGGACATACTTACACGGCCGTTTGAAGCTGGCGGCTTCGCTATTCCAGACATGGAACTATACTTTAGCTGCGCACAGGCACACTATGCCACACATTGGATGAAACCCCCTCCCTTCATGCCCCATCTGGCAATAGAAGATGGATATATGAATCCCACCCCAAGCACTGCATATCTCAGTAACCCAACAGTCCCGCGCCACCTAGCCTACACCACTGTCCAGTGCACCGTTAGCGCATGGCACAACCTCGCTAAAGCTACAGACAACACACTAATGTACTCTCCGCTTCTGCCCCTTTTTGGGCGGAAAGACATCCCGGTGACGGAGGAGGGCGGCTGCCGTCGACTCCTTCGGAAACTCTCCATCCACACCTGGGGCCATTTATATACTAAAGGAACATTTAATACCTCTGAGGAATTCTTTAAGGATGCCAATCCCACCCCCTTGGAACGCTTCTACTATATAAGGCTCCGACAAAACATAAGATCTCTTACGCCCACCTTTCCCCTAGAGCCCCCACCCATGCTTCCGCTTCATGCGCTACTGCAACAGGACACCCCCGCACATGTAGTGTCACTTCTATATCGCACGGTTCAGAACGCTAGGGAATATGATCCCCCCCGGCTCGTCAACGATGGGAGGAGGAATTGGGATGCCCTCTGACTGAGGAACAATGGACATTCTGCTATAGGCAAACGGGCAAAATATCCGCTAGCAGCAGATTCCGCTTGATCCACTATAAATACATACATCGACTGTATTACACTCCCGCACGCATGCACCGACTAAAGATACGAGACAACGCCCGATGTGAACGCTGCGGGCGTGAGGGAGCGGACTTTATGCACCTGGCCTGGGACTGCCCCCTGTACAGGAATTCTGGGCGGCGGTCCTGACTGCACTAGACCTCATGACGGGAGTCCATATCCCTGCGGATCCCCTCACGGCCCTGCTGGGATATACTAAGCCCCTCACAATTAAAATACGCAGATATGCCTCCCTTGCGCTCCTTCTAGCCAAACGGAGAGTTGCTTGTAGATGGGGCAGGGGACGGGCGCCGAAATTTAAAGACTGGATGCACGATCTGATCTATTTTCAAGAACAACTACTTACATATGCCGACCTTCAACCCCCTTCGTCACGGCCAAGAGATATCTGGGGCCCACTACACAGTTACCTAATAGAACATACAGCAGACGAAGACGACACGACGTCACATTAGACGCATGGCACCCCCCCCTTGGTGGTGTGAATACTCTTTCCCTGGCACATATCCCCCCCAATAACTGAGACGGGACATCACAGCAGATGCTCCATCTATACTAAATGTTTAACCTTGGTCATAATGTACATCTCACAACTGATGGTTTCTGAGTATTGGTGTATGCATCTTTTCTAATTGCTCTTGTTGTTTTCATGAAATTATTCCGCTAGAACTTAACGCAGCCTGAATATAACACACTTGCCGCTTACGTACCCACATTATCCTCACAACGCGGCCGGCCCGAAAGGGTTGTAGGCGACTTGCTGTGTATCTTCACATCTGACTCAGATATCGCCTACACGCAGATGTCACTATGATGCCGATCACAATGTGGATATAGACAGATTGCTGCGCAATGAGCCTTATTTTGGCTTTGTTTGTAATTTTTATTTTAGTGTCTTAAATAAAGGTTTATGAAACTTAAAAAAAAAAAAAAGTATTGCAGTTTTCCCCTATATCTGCGGGAATCTAGGATTCTTTTTACTTCATACTCTTTTTCTCCTTCTATGATTATTGGAGGCGGAGGCTCCTCTGGTACTAAAGGGGGAATGTACTTTTTGAGTAAGGAGCAGTGAAACACGGGATGAATCCGCATGTCTTCAGGCAAGTGTAACTTTAAGGTAACAGGCGTGATTACCCTTTGCACTACATAAGGACCTATAAACCGGGGTTGCAGTTTTCTAGGTCCCCCGAATCTTAGGTTCCTAGTGGATAACCAAACCTTCTTTCCAACTTCGTAAGTGGGTTCAGGGCGACGGTGTTTGTCTGCCTGATGTTTCATTGCTTCTTTAGCTCTTTGTAATTCCTTTTTGGCGTTTTACCAAATGGCCGAAAGAGAATCATGATGGGTTTTGAGTGCCGGGATACTCTCTAATTCTAATGGAAGGGTAATGGGTAGGCTCTTAGGGTGGTGTGCAAGGGAAAAAAAGAAAGGAGAAATGCCAGTAGAAGAATGTGTAGTGTTGTTATATGCGAATTCTGCTAACGGCAGGGTTTGTACCCAATCACTTGTGATAGTAGATAAGAGGCAGCGTAAGTATTGCTCCAAAGTCTGATTTGTTCTTTCCGTTTGTCCATCGGTCTGAGGATGGTATGCTGTGGACAGCCTATGATCTATTCCGAGGGCTGTACACATTCCTTGCCAGAACCAGGACACAAATTGCGCCCCTCTATCAGATATGATGATGGAAGGGAGACCATGTAAACGTAGTATCTGTTCTAGGAATATCTGTACCAATTCTTTAAAAGAGGGTATCTTTTTTAGGGGAATAAAATGTGCCATCTTGGTCAACATGTCAACTACTACGAATATAGTGTTGTATCCCTGACTCCTGGGGAGATCGGTGATGAAATCCATACTGATGGAATGCCAGGGTGAAGGGGGAACAGGGGTTGTTCTTAGCAACCCTGCAGGAGCACAATGTACTGATTTTTGTCTAGCACAGGTTGAGCATGAAGTGACGAAATTCGTGACATCTTTAGCCATCTCCTCCCACCAGAACCATCTTTGGCACGTCTTAAGGGTTTTGTCACTTCCCGGATGCCCTGCCAGTGAACTATTGTGGCACCACTGTAGTAGTTGCTGTCGTAATGCAGGAGTGGGTACAAATAACTTCCTATCATGATAATATAGCTCATCCCTAATTTGGTTTACAGGAACTCTTTCCCATTCAGAGGCCGGTATTGTGGCATATTGTTCTCTCAACTGATCAATAAACCCTAAGGGTGTAGCAACTCTATGTTCTTCTACTCCAATAATCTTGTCACCAGGTATAATAGGAGAATAGGAAGTATGAGGGACAGTTTTATCTTGACCTGGCCGAGACAGTGCATCTGCTTTGCCATGCTGGGGCCCAGGGCGATAAGTAATTATAAAATCATACTCACTAAAAAACGATACCCATCTCATCTGTCGTGGAGTGAGTGCTCTGGCTGATCGAAAGAACTGAAGGTTCCTATGGTCTGAGTAGATGGTAACTACATGAGGGGAGCCTAGGAGATAATGTCTCCATTCTTGGAAGGCAAGTTTTATGGCTAACAGTTCTCGTTCTCCAATCGTGTAGTTCTGCTCAGCAGGCAATAGGGTTTTAGAGAAGTAGGCAACAGGATGTAGGTGTCCGGTGTCTCTGTCTCGTTGTGAAAGAACTCCCCCTACTGCATAATGGGAGGCATCTGCTTCGACGTAATAAGGCTGTGTATTATCAGCATGTCTGATGATGGGAGCAGTAGTGAACCGTTCTTTCAACTTGCAGAATGCTTGTTCAGCTTCCTCTGACCATTCAAACGGAACTCCTTTTCGCAACAGTCGCGTTATGGGGGACACTAATTCAGAAAAGTGATCAATGAACCTTCGATAGAAGTTTGCGAATCCTATGAAGGATTGAATTTCTCTCACTGAGCAGGGACTCGGTGTAGGAGAGTAGGATCTGCCTCTTATGTTGCCCCCACTTTTTTTCTGATGTTTACACTGGTTTCTGGCTATAGTCTGGCTGGGTCCCTGCTAATCAGGGCCCCAGCCTCTCTGTTCTCTCTAAACGATTTGGAGTGCACTCTAGGTGCACTAGTGATTGGATACTGTGGTACCTTATGAGTCCCTAGTATATGGTACCTTAGGTACCAAGGGCATAGGTACTTCACAGGCCTACCAGGGGCTGCAGCATGTATTATGCCACCCCTGGGAAGCAGACTAAATCTGACACCACAGGCCTGCTACTGCAGCCTGGGTGAGGAAGTGCTAGCACCCCTCACTGAGATATAGGTTCCCTATATCTCTCCTGCACACACATATAAACCTATCAGTCACCCCTAAGGCAGGCCCTATCAATCCTGAGGGCAGGGTGCTTGGCTTCTATGTGAGGGGGTGCCTCTGCCTGAGCAGGGCCCCTCTGCAGCTCTCAGAGTCCATTCTCTGGTGCGGTTAAACCATATACTTTTAAGTGCATTATATCCTCGCGGTAAAATGCTAACTTTGGAATGGCTGCATCGAAACATGTCGTGTTTGGTGTCAAACATCTTGGAATACTACCCCCCCGCCAGTCCTGGCGGCGGGGGTAGCATTCCACCCTTCTAGAGGGATAGACATGTACCTACTGTGGAAACGCGGTAGAATCCTGCAGAGCCCTGGCATCACAAAATGGATGCCACCAGTCACAGACACTGGGCTGCCCTCCTGCTGATGACCAACACTCGCAGTTGAGGAAGCCCAACAATAGATATCCTGTCCCAAGGGGGTGTGACCACCTTCCAGACAGGGTTTAGTGTATTGGGGCTGGGTGGGTGCACTCTTAGAGTGCTTTGAAGCCCTGCACTGGGGGAGCAGAAGGCTCCTCTGTGCATATGCCAGTTCAAACCGGCTCAGGGGCTACCTGTCCCTGCTCTGGCGCGAAACTGGACAAAGGGAAGTGGGTGTAGCCGCCCACTCCCCTGACCCTCCCATAGGTAGGGTCATAGAGCTAGTCCCTCCCCTTCTTTTAGTATAAGAGGGGGAACCTGTGCATAGCACCCTAGATTTCCCTGGACGACGCTCTAAAAGAAGAATCCCGGACCTTCGACGTTCCACTACCTTTGGAAGACTGAAGAATCTCCCTTGGAGTCAAGGAGTGACTCCCCTGCTTGGCAGGCACCAAAAACTACAAACGACGGTCGCAAACTACGCCGCTCCCGCCGGAGTCCGAAGTCCCTGCAGCCCAAGAAGTGGATTTCCTGACTTCTCAAAGGCCATCGTGAGTCCCCAGCGAAGCTGAGGCCAGTGGACCCCAAGAGTAACGAGGAACCGCGACCCCTGGGTACCGTGCTCTATTGTCAAGTGCAACCCCTTCACAACATTCCACGAACTTGTGCTTTGGACCACATGTGGTCCCAGCCTCCAGCAGGAATCCCTCCTAAGATCAGAGGCCTACCACGTCCCGAGTGACCGTGGGCCCCTGTGAGTGAATCCTCCCGAGGCGTCTTTGCGATCCCTTGCCAGCCGGCTTGTGGGTCCCCAGAAGACTTTCTAAAGAAACCAAAGGGCTCCCCTGGTTGTTCCAGGCCTGCCCTGACTTACCTTTGCTGGGTGAGTCCCACAGACCTTGCTGGTCTGCGCCATTGCCTCTTCACACTTTCCCCAAGACTTGCTGTTACCAAGGCTTGTTGGCTCCGATCGAGTCGCCGACACTGCAGTAAGCTGCAGACATCGTGGGACACGCCGAATCCAGCTCCTGGTCGTCGTCGACACCTCCTGGACCTCGTGGCTGAAGAGTCAAGGCAACCGCGGACGACCTGAATCTTGCGACGACGGTGGGCATCCATCTTCCTTGCCCCGAGTCACTGCCAAGTGACTTTGAACACTGTCCCCTCTGCTTTCAGGTCTTCCATCTTCCGAATCCAGGCTTGGATTCCTCCGGACACTTCTCCTGTCGCCGCAAGCAGCAAGTCTTCACTGGCTCCCATTGAAAACGACGCCGCGACCCGACACCAAAGAACACCTATGCACCCGGCTCCCCTGGGTGAGGTAACTTTAGCACTACGGTGCTCCTGTGGGTGTGGGCCCTAGAACTACTTACCCAGTAAGTGACTTGCTTGTAGCTTCCCTAGAAGTGTCCTAAAACTCTAACTTTCTAAGTGCGACAATTGCGCTGACTCGTACAGGGTTCGCGTCTGTGTTAGACACACCGCGTCCATCTCCTTTGTAACACTATCTAAAACTGTATCCTTCGACTCGTACTGAGTCCGATCGGTGTTCGCCTCGAACACACAAAGGACCTGTAACTCTGAGTTCTCCATTGCACTGACTCGCACAAGGTTCGCGTCTGTGTTAGACACAGCGCGTCCAACTCCCTTGCAACTCTATCTGTGACCGCGTCCTTCGACTCGTACAAGGACCGATCGGTGTGTTCGCCTCGAACACGCAAGGGACCTCTAACATTGAAATCTCAATCGCGTCTGAGCGCATAGACTCGTACAGGACTCGCACCGGTGCCAGGTCACCGCGTCCGTCCCCTGTGGGTCTCCTACAACTACCTGGGGTGGTTCTTGGGGTCCCTCGATTCTAGATGCCCTAGACCTAGGTCTAGCAAACTAAGATTGTGATATTCGATTGTGCTTAACTTATTTTGATAACATTTGACTTGTACATATGTTCCTGACCTCTAATCTCATAAAGAGATTAGTAGAGAGTGTTTATTAATAAATACATATATATTTGATATATATACCTGTGTGGTGTCTTTTCATTTGGTGATTCAAGAGATTGTGTGGTAAAACAAGCTGCTTTACATTCCTTCAAGACTTAGCCTGAAGGCTGCTCTCCACAGCTACCACTAGGATAGCTTTCTATAAAGGTTGTCTTAAACCTATCTACCATAAGAGTCGAATTGTTCTGGTGCAAGGTGTCCACTTTAATTAGTGAACAGCATATACCAGGCCAACTTCTCACATTGGTGGGCAGCGTGTGGGATTCCAGCTTGCTATTGTTTTACCAGAAAATCTCTATTTGAATTACTAACTGAAAACCACTATAGGTACTTAAGGTACATATAAAGTCAAGGTTAGTATCAATAAGTTCTACTGAACTTAGAGCTGTGTGCCAAGGGATAGCACACCCTTTCTACAGCTCAAGCTAGTATCAGTAGGCCACAAACTAGTGTAGGTAGTACAACACTGCACAACACTAGAATGTCCTTAAAGGGTGGAACCAGTGGATCCCCTCAGCCTCAGTATAAGGACATGGCTTTCTCTGACTTGAGAGCCATGTGTGTTGAAAGACACCTGAGGTTAGGACAGAGTCCCTCAACACTACACCTGATAGATCTGCTGACAGCAGATGATCTTAGATTGGCTCTAGGAGCTAATGGGTCTGAATCAGTGGGTGGGTCAATTACAGTATCTGGGTCAGATGATGAAAATCAGAATGACCAGGACTCTGTAATTGAAGGGCCAGGCCTCAAGGGGCCTGAAAAGGACAGAGGAATTCTCCCTAAGAGAGCTGACAGAGTGGAGGAGAGGCATAGGTCCCCTTCCAGGGAATCTGAGCACTCTTATCACTCTGGCAGAGAATTTGTCCAACAGAGGAACTCATACTTTCCCCATAAGAGAGACCTCCTCTGAAAGAATGTGCAAACTGCTGCAGTATGAGGAAGCAAGAGTTGCCCTCAGAACCAAGCAGTTGGCACTGGATAGAGAAGCCCTGGAGATCCAGAGAGCTTCTAGAAGAGAGGGGTTAGAACCCCTTAGTGGCAGCAACAGTGTCCCTAGAGGCAGAGAATCTATTCCAGACCATAGGAACCTGAGCAAGGTTGTTCCTCCCTACCAGAGTGGGGATGATATCCACTTGTGGATAACTGGTATGGAGAGGGCCTGTAGAGTACAGCAGGTCCCCCAGAAGCAGTGGGCAGCAATCTTGTGGCTCTCCTTTTCAGATAAAGGTAGAGACAAGCTCCTCACTGTTAGAGAAGAGGATGCTGATGATTATGAGGTCCTGAAGAGTGCACTGATAGATGGGTTTGGCTTAACCACTGAACAGTACAGGTTAAAGTTCAGAGACACCCAGAAGGCACAGACTCAGGACTGGACTGACTTTGTTGATTGTGCAACCAAGGCTCTGGAGGGTTGGCTGGTTGGCAGTAGGGTTACTGATTTCAAGGGATTGTATAATCTGATGATGAGAGAACAGATCCTTAATAATTGCCAGAACCAGTTGTTGCACCAGTACCTGGTGGACTCGGATCTGACCTCTCCCCAAGAATTGGGAAAGAAGGCAGACAAATGGGTCAGAACCAGGGTGAGGCAGAAACCCCAGAACCAAGGGGGTGACACCAAGAAGCAAGATCCTAAGGGCTCTGAGAAAGGTGGGGATAAGTCAAAAGACCAGAAGTCTTCACAAGGGCCCCAAAAATCTGCATCTGGTGGGGAGTCACAATCCAACAAGGGAAAAGGCCAAAAGAAGCCCTGGTGCAAATTCTGTAAACAGAAAGGGCACTGGACTTCTGACTGTAACAAGTCCAAAGACCAAACCACCACCACTCCTGCCCCTAAGGCAACTGTTCCCCCTAGCTCAGCTACTGGTGGAGGTGGTACTCAGAATAAGGGTGTAGTAGGGTTGACCCTGGGTTCTGAAGTGGACTCTGACCTAGTCAGAGTGCCCACTCAGGCAATGCTGATTTGTGAGGGAGACCTTAATATGTCCTTCCTAGTGAGTCCCAGTAATCTGGGCAAATACAAACAGCAGCCTGTAATAAATGGCAAACAGGCTTTGGCATTTAGGGACACAGGTGCTAGTGTCACCATGGTGGCAGAGGATCTTGTGGACCCTGGACAGATCATCCTGGGCGAAATGTACCAGGTGACCAATGCAAGCAACGTCAAGACCAACCATAGTCTGGCAGTTGTGAATTTCTCCTGGGGAGGGGTAACTGGCCTCAAGAAGGTTGTAGTCAGTGCAGACCTCCCTGTCGAATGTCTATTGGGCAATGATCTAGAGACTTCAGCCTGGTCTGAAGTAGAGTTATGGACTCATGCTGAGATGTTGGGCATCCCTGCAGAGGTATTTGCTGTGACCAGGTCACAAGCAAGAATGCATGACGCTGAACCAGCTCTGGATCCTGGAACAATGGACCAGAGGCTTCCCAAGAGGAGGAGCAGTAGGGTAAAGGCAGTGCCTTCCCTCTGTCTCAGATCACAGATTCACCCCCAGAGGGAGGTGAAGCAGATCCTGAAGAAGGAACTGCCCCAGAGGGACTTGAGCCTGATCAGGTTGAGTTCTTGGGGGCAGGGGGCCCTTCTAGGGAAGATCTGAGTAAGGAGCAACAGTGCTGCCCCTCTCTTGAACCCCTCAGACAGCAGGCTGCTGCTGAGGCTGCTGGGAGTGCTAGTGGATCCCATAAAGTTTATTGGGATGAGGGACTCCTATATTCTGAGGGTAGAGACCCAGCCCCTGGAGCCACCAGGAGGTTGGTAATACCTCAGAAGTTTAGGGGTTCCTCTTGACCCTAGCACATGACATCCCTTTAGCAGGACACTTGGGCCAAAACAAGACCTGGGACAGGCTTGTTCCACATTTTCATTGGCCACATATGTCAGAGGACAGAAAGGAGTTTTGTCGCTCCTGTGTCACATGCCAAGCCAGTGGTAAGGCAGGTGGCACAACAAAGGCCCCCCTGATACCACTACCGGTGGTGGGGGTACCCTTTGAAAGGGTAGGGATTGACATTGTTGGTCCCCTGGACCCTCAAACTGCATCTGGGCACAGGTTTATCCTGGTAGTAGTGGATCATGCCACCAGGTACCCAGAAGCAATTCCCCTGAGGACCACCACAGCCCCTGTGGTGGCAAGAGCCCTCATTGGAGTCTTCTCCAGAGTGGGTTTCCCAAAGGAGGTCATTTCTGACAGAGGTGCCAACTTCATGTCAGGATATCTGAAAGCAATGTGGAAGGAGTGTGGTGTAACTTATAAGTTCACCACCCCCTATCACCCACAATGCAATGGTTTAGTTGAACGCTTCAACAAAACCTTGAAAGGAATGATTAAAGGACTCCCAGAGAAGCTTAGGCGGAAATGGGACCTTCTTCTTCCTTGCCTGTTGTTTGCATACAGAGAGGTTCCACAGAAGGGGGTTGGTTACAGCCCATTTGAGCTTCTGTTTGGGCATCCTGTGAGAGGTCCACTGTGTTTGGTAAAAGAGGGCTGGGAGTTACCTCTCAGGCCCCCCAAACAAGATGTGATGGACTATGTACTTGGTCTCCGCTCCCGGATGGCAGAGTACATGAAAAAGGCAACCAAAAACCTGGAGGCCAGCCAAGAATTACAAAAAGCTTGGCATGACCAAAAGGCTGTACTGACTGTATACCAGCCAGGACAGAAAGTGTGGGTGTTGGAGCCTGTGGCCCCAGCAGCCCTCCAGGACAAGTGGAATGGCCCCCATACAATAGTTGAACAAAAGGGAGAAGTCACCTACCTGGTGAATCTTGGAACTCCCAGGAGCCCCCTGAGGGTGCTCCATGTCAACAGATTAAAGCCATATGTTGACAGGGCTGACATGGGCTTGCTCATGGCAACTGATGAGGACCAGGAGGAGGAGAGTGACCCTCTCCCTGACCTGCTCTCTCAGAACCCTGATGATGGGTCAGTAGATGGTGTTGCTTTGGCAAGCAGCCTCACTGACCATCAGCAAACTGAGTGCAGACAAGTTCTGCAACAGTATAGACATATGTTTAGCCTGACCCCTAGTCAGACTTCCTGGTGCACCCACGAGGTGGACACTGGAGACAGTCTGCCTGTCAAGAATAAAATCTACAGGCAACCTGACCATGTCAGGGACTGTATCAGGACTGAAGTCCAGAAAATGTTGGAGCTAGGTGTAATTGAGCCTTCAGATAGCCCTTGGGCTAGTCCAGTAGTCCTGGTACCCAAGCCTCATACCCAGGGTGGTAAGAAAGAAATGAGGTTTTGTGTAGACTACAGAGGCCTCAATGCAGTCACTAGGACTGATGCCTATCCCATACCAAGGGCAGATGAGCTGATTGATACTTTGGCCTCAGCCAAGTATCTAAGCACGTTTGACCTGACAGCTGGCTACTGGCAGATCAGGTTAGCTGATGATGCAAAAGCCAAAACAGCATTTTCGACCCCTGGTGGGCACTACCACTTCGTGGTGATGCCCTTTGGATTGAAAAATGCACCTGCCACTTTTCAGAGGTTGGTGAATAAAGTTCTGTCAGGGATGGAAACGTATTGCTCAGCTTATCTAGATGATATTGCTGTCTTTAGTTCCTCCTGGCAGGATCACCTGGTCCACCTCAGGAATGTTTTGGAGGCCCTGCAGAAGGCAGGCCTCACTATCAAGGCCACTAAGTGCCAGATAGGGCAGAGTCAGGTTGTATACATGGGCCACCTTGTAGGTGGAGGCCAGGTTCAGCCTTTACAGAGCAAAATCCCAACCATAATGGAATGGGTTGCTCCTACCACCCAGACACAGGTGAGAGCCTTCTTAGGCCTGACTGGGTACTATAGGAGGTTTGTCAAGGGATATGGATCTATAGTGACCCCCTTGAATGATCTGACCTCAAAGAAAATGCCAAAAAAGGTTCAGTGGACAGCTAGCTGTCAAAAGGCATTTGAAGACCTAAAGCAGGCCATGTGCACTGCCCCCATCTTACAGAGTCCAGACTACACCAAAAAGTTCATTGTCCAAACAGATGCTTCTGAGCTGGGTGTGGGAGCTGTACTGTCTCAACTGAATGATGAAGGTCAAGACCAGCCAGTAGCTTTTATTAGCAGAAGGCTGACCCCTAGAGAGAAACGTTGGTCAGCTATAGAGAGGGAGGCCTTTGCTGTGGTGTGGGCCCTGAAGAAGCTGAGGCCATACTTGTTTGGCACTCACTTCATAGTTCAGACCGACCACAAGCCCCTCCTATGGCTTAAACAAATGAAAGGAGAAAACCCAAAACTTTTGAGGTGGTCCATTTCCCTACAGGGGATGGACTATACAGTGGAACATAGACCTGGGACCCAACATGCCAATGCAGATGGACTCTCAAGGTATTTCCACTTTGAACACGAAGACTCAACCGGTCAAGGTTAGTTTAGTGTCCCTGCGTTTGGGGGGGGGTTGTGTAGGAGAGTAGGATTTGCCTCTTATGTTGCCCCCACTTTTTTTCTGATGTTTACACTGGTTTCTGGCTATAGTCTGGCTGGGTCCCTGCTAATCAGGGCCCCAGCCTCTCTGTTCTCGCTAAATGATTTGGAGTGCACTAGTGATTGGATACTGTGGTACCTTATGAGTCCCTAGTATATGGTACCTTAGGTACCAAGGGCATAGGCCTACCAGGGGCTGCAGCATGTATTATGCCACCCCTGGGAAGCAGACTAAATCTGACACCACAGGCCTGCTACTGCAGCCTGGGTGAGGAAGTGCTAGCACCCCTCACTGAGATATAGGTTCCCTATATCTCTCCTGCACACACATATAAACCTATCAGTCACCCCTAAGGCAGGCCCTATCAATCCTGAGGGCAGGGTGCTTGGCTTCTATGTGAGGGGGTGCCTCTGCCTGAGAAGGGCCCCTCTGCAGCTCTCAGAGTCCATTCTCTGGTGCTGTTTGTGGATGCGGTTAAACCATATACTTTTAAGTGCATTATATCCTCGCGGTAAAATGCTAACTTTGGAATGGCTGCATCGAAACATGTCGTGTTTGGTGTCAAACATCTTGGAATACTACCCCCCGCCAGTCCTGGCGGCGGGGGTAGCATTCCACCCTTCTAGAGGGATAGACATGTACCTACTGTGGAAACGCGGTAGAATCCTGCAGAGCCCTGGCATCACAAAATGGATGCCACCAGTCACAGACACTGGGCTGCCCTCCTGCTGATGACCAACACTCGCAGTGGAGGAAGCCCAACAATAGATATCCTGTCCCAAGGGGTGTGACCACCTTCCAGACAGGGTTTAGTGTATTGGGGCTGGGTGGGTGCACTCTTAGAGTGCTTTGAAGTCCTGCACTGGGGAGCAGAAGGCTCCTCTGTGCATATGCCAGTTCAAACCGGCTCAGGGGCTACCTGTCCCTGCTCTGGCGCGAAACTGGACAAAGGGAAGTGGGTGTAGCCGCCCACTCCCCTGACCCTCCCATAGGTAGGGTCATAGAGCTAGTCCCTCCCCTTCTTTTAGTATAAGAGGGGGAACCTGTGCATAGCACCCTAGATTTCCCTGGACGACGCTCTACAAGAAGAATCCCGGACCTTCGACGTTCCACTACCTTTGGAAGACTGAAGAATCTCCCTTGGAGTCAAGGAGTGACTCCCCTGCTTGGCAGGCACCAAAAACTACAAACGACGGTCGCAAACTACGCCGCTCCCGCTGGAGTCCGAAGCCCCTGCAGCCCAAGAAGTGGATTTCCTGACTTCTCAAAGGCCATCGTGAGTACCCAGCGAAGCTGAGGCCAGTGGACCCCAAGAGTAATGAGGAACCACGACCCCTGGGTACCATGCACTATTGTCGAGTGCAACCCCTTCACAACGTTCCACGAACTTGTGCTTTGGACCACGTGTGGTCCCAGCCTCCAGCAGGAATCCCTCCTAAGATCAGAGGCCTACCACGTCCCGAGTGACCGTGGGCCCCTGTGAGTGAATCCTCCCGAGGCGTCTTCGCGATCCCTTGCCAGCCGGCTTGTGGGTCCCCAGAAGACTTTCTAAAGAAACCAAAGGGCTCCCCTGGTTGCTCCAGGCCTGCCCTGACTTACCCTCGCTGGGTGAGTCCCACAGACCTTGCTGGTCTGCGCCATTTCCTCTTCAGACTTTCCCAGAGACTTGCTGTTACCAAGGCTTGTTGGCTCAGATCGAGTCACCGAAACCACAGTAAGCTGCAGACATCGTGGGACACGCCGAATCTAGCTCCTGGTTGTCGACGACGCCTCCTGGACCTCGTGGCTGAAGAGTCAAGGCAACTGCGGACGACCTGAATCTTGCGACGACGGTGGGCATCCATCTCCCTTGCCCCGAGTCACTGCCAAGTGACTTTGAACACTGTCCCCTCTGCTTTCAGGTCTTCCATCTTCCGAATCCAGGCTTGGATTCCTCCGGACACTTCTCCTGTCGCCGCAAGCAGCAAGTCTTCACTGGCTCCCATTGAAAACGACGCCGCGACCCGACACCAAAGAACACCTATGCACCCGGCTCCCCTGGGTGAGGTAACTTTAGCACTATGGTGCTCCTGTGGGTGTGGGCCCTAGAACTACTTACCCAGTAAGTGACTTGCTTGTAGCTTCCCTAGAAGTGTCCTAAAACTCTAACTTTCCAAGTGCGACAATTGCGCTGACTCGTACAGGGTTCGCGTCTGTGTTAGACACACCGCGTCCATCTCCTTTGTAACACTATCTAAAACTGTATCCTTCGACTCGTACTGAGTCCGATCGGTGTTCGCCTCGAACACACAAAGGACCTGTAACTCTGAGTTCTCCATTGCACTGACTCGCACAAGGTTCGCGTCTGTGTTAGACACAGCGCGTCCAACTCCCTTGCAACTCTATCTGTGACCGCGTCCTTCGACTCGTACAAGGACCGATCGGTGTGTTCGCCTCGAACACGCAAGGGACCTCTAACATTGAAATCTCAATCGCGTCTGAGCGCATAGACTCGTACAGGACTCGCACCGGTGCCAGGTCACCGCGTCCGCCCCCTGTGGGTCTCCTACAACTACCTGGGGTGGTTCTTGGGGTCCCTCGATTCTAGATGCCCTAGACCTAGGTCTAGCAAACTAAGATTGTGATATTCGATTGTGCTTAACTTATTTTGATAACATTTGACTTGTACATATGTTCCTGACCTTTAATCTCATAAAGAGATTAGTAGAGAGTGTTTATTAATAAATACATATATATTTGATATATATACCTGTGTGGTGTCTTTTCATTTGGTGATTCAAGAGATTGTGTGGTAAAACAAGCTGCTTTACATTCCTTCAAGACTTAGCCTGAAGGCTGCTCTCCACAGCTACCACTAGGATAGCTTTCTATAAAGGTTGTCTTAAACCTATCTACCATAAGAGTCGAATTGTTCTGGTGCAAGGTGTCCACTTTAATTAGTGAACAGCATATACCAGGCCAACTTCTCACACTCGGCCATTTAACCAATGCTTCTATCTTCTTAGGGTCCATATGGACACCTTCTGGAGAGATCACAAATCCCAGAAAGTCCACCTGGGTGGTATGGTACGTACTTTTGTCAAGCTTAGCAAATAACTGATTTCCCTTCAGTTTCTGTAAGATTTTCTTTACGTGGTCGATATGCTCTTGTTCTGACTGTGAGTATATCAATATATCGTCTATGTAGACGATCACGAAGATGTCAAGGTATTCCCGCAAAATTTCATTGACAAAAAACTGAAATGCAGCAGGGGCATTGCAGAGGCCAAAAGGCATCACACAATATTCGTATAATCCGAACTTTGTACGGAACGCCGTTTTCCACTCGTCTCCGTCTTTAATACGTATGAGGTGGTAGGCCCCCCGAAGATCTATCTTGGTAAAGATCTTGGCTCCTCTAACCTGATCCAATAGGACGGAAATAAGTGGAAGAGGATATTTGTTTTTTACGGTGACCTTGTTGAGCGCACGGTAGTCCAAACAAGCGCGTAAGCCCCCTTCTCGCTTCGGAATAAAGAAGAGGGGTGATGATACAGGAGATGTAGAGTGCCGTATGAAGCCCTTTTTAGGTCTCGACCTAGCGACGCAGCGCGAAGCGCTGTCGCTAGCGAGACTTATTGTCGTCGACTCGCTTCGGAAGGGAGACAGGAGATGTGCACGCGCAGGCCGGACTGGAAATGTGAACACGCACGTCCAGGCACGCAATGTGCACATCTCCTGTCCCCCTTCCGTCCTCTCCAGCCGCATTGCACGCATGCCCCAGCTGTCCTTGCACCCCCTCCAGTGTCAGTCAGCCATGCGCCTGCCACCCCCACCTTACCGTCGTTCCGCCATGCTTCACGCGATGCCCTGCAGCGTGTCCCCAGAGCTCACAGGGTGATCGTGTACCTCGCAGCCAATGCGGTCGCCGTCACGCTGGTCTTTGCTGGCGAAATGTGCACGCTTACGGCGCGTTCTGATGTGCACTTGCCCGGACAGCTGATGTGCACGCTCACGGCGTGTTTGCCAGCTTGGTCCCGGACAGCACATGGACACGCGCACGGCGTGTCTTTCAGCTTGTTCCTACTGTTTTATCCGGACACTCTCCTCATCGTCGAGGTCGAGGTCGCTGAAGGCTTTCTTGGAAGGGCACGAGACAGTTCTGACGCGGAGACTCCGCTACTTTACAGTCGGACTCGGTAACACTTGTTTTAAAATGTTTTGGTCGCAAAATGAGGTGTGATTTTGCAAGTCAACCTCTAGTTTTGTGTCAGTAGATGTGCACCCGTACGGCGTGTCTTGCTCGCGGCGTTTCAGCACAATGCGCGCGCGATTACAGAGCAGCGGGAGTGCTTCGAAGCACTTTTAGAGAGAGCAAGGTAATGTTGAACCCTGTTTCCTGTCTTGCTCTTTCTTCCTTTCTGTCTGTCTCTCACGCTCTCTTTCTGCCTGCTTCTCCATTTAGGTCTCTCGCTCTCGGTTCTCTCCTCCCTCGCACTGTCTTCTCTCCTTGCTTCTTTGTCTCGTTGTTCTCACCACATACATTGTCTGCCCCTTTCTCTCTCAATCTCTCACATCTCTCTTTTCTCGCTCTCGCCCCATCTCTGTCTCTCCCTCCGACTCTTTCTCGCCCTTTACCCCTCTGCCTCTCTCTACCCCCTCCCTATCTCAGCCCCTCTGGCACATACTCCATCTCACTTTCCCCCTCTCTGCCCCACCCCCCTCTCATTGTTGTGTTGTGTTGTTTCTGCTGTCACATTGGTAAACGCATACATTAGTAAACGCATACATTGAAACAACATCTCTTTTCTACAAAGGCTCCGTTTGAAGTGCAGACACCTTTCAAAATCGTCCTCCCACCTTGTCAGGCGTGAGCTAGAACAAGTTATTAAACTATTCAGATCAGCGGCTGCTGGAGAGGGGGATCACAGCGGATTCAGATTCCTTCATACGACGCAGGGGTTACAGTTTGCAAACTGTCAGTCAATCAGTCCCTCCACCGCCTCACTTGTCCTACAATGAGCCCCTTCGCCCCTCTCTATGTTTTACAGGCGTCAACCATGCAATCAGTCTCGCCTTTGGGCCCTTATAAGTATTTAGAGAGAGGATAAACACTCTCATCTGGCAAACAGGCTCGCGCCCAAGAGCTAGCACGGCCTGCGGAAATGGGGAACACGTTTCCTCTGCTGGCAGGAGTGAGTGCACAGCAGAGGGGCGAGAGCGGCAGTGTAGCTCAATAGGCGCGGATCGGAGGGGGCAGGTGGTTAAACCGGGTGAAGCAGGGAACCAAGACAATCACTACTACTGCCTAAACGTTCTCTGTCCATTAAACCGTGCTGAGGACTAACTTCATCCGGACTGTTTTTGAAATGAATATCGCCAGCAGCTATCTCACTCACCTGATGTTCTCCCTTTCTTTCTCGCTCCATTTCATTCCTCTTGCTTAGTTTAACATCCTTTCTTATTTCGCTCACGGTCTTTTCCTTTTGCTTCTTACTGGCTCCCTGTCCATTTCAATTCTGACCTTTACATCTGTCCTCTATGATAATCTTTCCCTCCGTCCCTCTCTGCCCTAATATCTTCTGCTCTCCACATCTTTCCAACTCTACCTCCTTTCGCTCCTCACTCCTCTTCCACTTCGCATTGTCATTCTTTTTAGCCTCCCTCTGGTTCTTTTCTCTTTGGTCCACCTTTCACAATCCCACTTCTGTTCTCCCTCCTCTGTAATTTCTTCAATTTCTACTCAATATTCCGCTCTTCCTTTCTTAACTTTCGCGCTCTTTTCTTCCCTCAGTTCACTGCCCTTCTCTGGCAAGAGGGAGTATTCTGTACCTCAGTCAATAAATTTTCCTGCCTGGGTGTTTCATACGCAGCGTTTCACCAATAAATGTATGCTCTGGTGAACCGTATTTATTCATTTGTTTTAAAAACCTGCAAGTGGTGCATAAACACGCACTTTGTACGTATAGTCCTTGCTTACCAGAAGCAAGGCTGGCAGTAAAAGAGACTGCCAGCCTTGCTTCTCGTAAGTAACGACTATAAGTGCTAAGTGCTTATTTATGCACAGCTTGCAGATTTTCAAACGCATAAATAAAAAGCATTGTCATTTACAATGCAATAGCTGAAACTCTCGCAACTGCGAGACCTATTGCATTGCAAATGCTTGCTATACAGTAGTGTGGGAGGCCTTCCTTTCAAGTGACAAGGTGATCATTAAAAAGGGGTCACCCTTCTTTACGCGTAATCTACTGCTGTTTGAAGCCCACATTGGTTTATTTAAGAGGCGCATTGAGTGTAAATTGATGCCGGAGGCTGTTTCTTGGAATTTGATTTACTCATGTTCTCAAAATTCCTGAACATTTAAAGTCCTCCCCCGCTCGATCGATCATTAGTTCAGCCTTATGCTATTTATTCAATCACCCATCAAAAGCATTCTTTCCATTTTATTCCTGTGGATGAATACATGGATGAATGTGTATATTGCATGCTTCTGCGAACAGAGCTGCCTCAAACATTGCCCAGAAAGAAATGATGATCCTTGGTTTAGGTTTGTCTCCTCAGCTTGGCAACACAAGACCAAGTGCATGCTTTATTTTTCAAGCACTTTCGACATTTATATTGTATTATCCTCTTTCGAATTCTTACAGTGTTTTAATAATGTGGCTGAAGTGGCGTGAGTGCTACTTATAAACAATTCGTAAATAAAAAGTGAGTGTGTAATGCTCTTTCCATTGTGCACAAACAGCTTTAACCAGGGTTGTTTTAACATCCATGGCAGATTTTCAAGAGAATCACTGAATATGTAAATAATGGGATTTTAGAATCTTACAATGTTTACGGAAGCCAAGCACTGCAATTTTACACATTTATAGTTAAAAGCAGTGCTTGAAATGGAAAAATAGAAGTCCAGGTATACTGTGCCATAGTACCTGCATGTTTCTGAGAAGTTATACAACTCACATAGAATAATGGGTTGCTGAACTCAAAGGGTCGACATGTTTCTGCCTAAATGACCATCAGATTCGTGGCATTCCTCAGGACCAAATCGCTGTCACTCTGCTGTATTAGTGAAAATGTATTAAAAACCATACTTGGTTGTCATGGTAATAGTTACAAAGATACCAGCTGCAGTCCGGTTCAATGTCTGTAAAAATCAAATAACATCAACCTGTATGTTCTTAGTTTGTATGCTGATGTTACCACCAGTGTATATGCACCCACTCACCGCACACGTGACATAAAACAGTGAAAAAAAGTTGAGTTTATTAAAATTATACTTCATAAGTCTCACCTAGGCGGTATTTTTACTATACCTCCACCTTGTGTGAGTCTGTTACTCTCAGATCACAGGATTCTGAGGAAATAAAATGAAATTAAATGAATGTGGTGAAATTGTTACTTTGCACAAACCTAATACTGGGATGTTACCCTGTATCTATTAACCATACACACAAATTGTTTATTACTATTCTTGGTTATAAACCCATGTCTAATTTCTTGGTACTTGAATGATGGAACAAGAGGAGACACTTAAATAGCTACTTATTGTCTCGTGTAACCTATTTTAAAGTTGCTCCAGGTCAGTGGGTATTGTGAGGCATTCTAACAATTAATATTCTGGTACTGCACGCACACGGGTGTATTCGGCACAGAGAAACTGGTAAGATCCCGCTTAATCAAAATACCGAAACCACCGAGTGTGCTAAATACAAACCCAGTAAAATAACCATCTACAAGGTACGCCTGTTTTCAGCCCCAGATATCATGGCATATGGACATGCGATAGGCGATCGTTCGATCGCTATATCTACACAAGCGAATATAAATCGTACGTGTTTCTGAGAAGTGCTGGTACTCTCCAATTAAAAGTATTATGTCTCTCTTGAGAAGTGCTGGTACTCTCTCTCTCTCAAAATAAAACAAGCATTTGCAATGCAACAGGTCTCGCATATACACGAGTTTGAGCTATTGGCATTATAAATGACAATGCCTTTTATTTATGTTTTGGTTTTTGAAACATCAATAAAACGCATTGTCATTTACAATGCCAATAGCTTAAACTCCCGTAAATGCGAGACCTATTGCATTGCAAATGCTTGTTTAACATTTCCTCAATGTACTTCTGTAGGTATTCTGTCTCGGGCGCCGTTAAAGCGTAGATGCGACTGACCGGTAATACCGCTCCGGGTACAAGGTCTATTCGACAATCATAGCTCCTATGAGGAGGCAAAGCGGTGGCTTTTGCTTTATCGAAGACTGATTGGTACTCCTCATATGATACCGGAAGACAGGATGTTGCTGATACCGTATGCACAGCACAGCAAAGCGAGTTATTCCATTCACAGGCTTCTTGGTAACAATTCAGCATGCAGTGGTGTGATTTTAAGGTCAATGTTCTAGCAACCCAATCGATTTGGGGGTTGTGTACTTGCAGCCAAGGAACCCCTAGAATGGCGCCAAAATTGGGGGCGTCTATGAGATCAAACGAGATTGATTCAGAATGTCCATTGCCGCATACCATCACTATTTGCGGAGTTTGATAAGTTATCAATCCGGAGGAAAGTTCTGTTCCGTCTACCGCTCTCACCGGTTCTGGATGGGGTTTCGATAAAAAAGGGATTCCTGCTGTTCTGGCCAACTGGATATCAAGAAAGTTCCCAGTGGCCCCTGAATCCAATAACATAGACAAGTTCTTTCTATTTTGTGGGGATATCACCAGGGTAACGGACAAGGTAAAGTGTTTAGGCACCATAGGAACGACATTGGATTGTTTTGAGACCTTGGAGAACACCACACTTGAAGAATCGGTCTCTGCTTTCTTCAAGCCTTCCAGTTTTCCGACTGATGAATAGATACTTGACTACTCGCTATACTCTTTGAAGTAGAGCGAGGTCTGACTGGGCATTCTCTGGCATAGTGCCCTCCTTTCCCACAGTATAGACAGAGATTATTCTTTCTTCTCTTGTCTTTCTCTTCCATTGTCAAAGGGTTCCTTAGTCCCCCTATCTGCATGGGTTCAGGATTATCTTTGGAGTCTTTCTTTTCAGTCTTAATCAGAACAATCCAAACCAGACTCGGATGCCTGAACCCAAAATGGTGGCTTCCTGAAGTCAATACCCCCTGATCATCACTGGCAGGATAATAAGGGGCCGCACAGTTGCTAACCCACCCTCCCTGACCCAACTTTAGGCGACAATTTTCAACTCACCCCCAGCTGATCCGTCCAAACACACCTACTGTCCTAGACTCCCTTTCAGATGCTCGGTCCCCCTCTTTTAGAAATCCTACAATGTCACCGGGCACGCCAATTCACTCCAACCAACCCATATCGACCCACTTGAAACCTCACAGCACGAACGCATTCACTATTAGCTTCCCCCGAACCTTTCTCTTAAAGCGAGAAGAAATTTCAAACAGAGACTGATTAGACAGCACAAAGAAACTCTATTTACGGACACATATCACTGCTCCTCCAAAGGACAGATTAAGATGGACCTAATCTTTCACACTGAAAGACCAGAGGACTGGAACACCACTTTCAGAACACAACTCTACATCTCTAAAACCACAACCACCTCGCATAGCTGCAAACTAACAACCTCGCTCCCTAATCGCTCGTCAAGGGGTAGGAATACGTCTGTGACCATCTACACTAACGGCACTGTCCTGATACAGGCAAACAATGAGAACCTAGAGGCTTTCGACTCCCTCTTCCCCACACTCCGAACCACTCTCCCCCACCTGTCTCGACCCTTCCTGACCCAGCTCCCACCAACAGATAACCGGCCTCACCAGGAAAAACAAACAATCACCACCTCGCCCTACGCCTCCACCTCCCGCGAGTCACCTCCCACTCCAGCGCCCCCACAAATCGTGTTCTCCAACTCCCAGAGGAACGTCAAACTCAACTTCCTCATTTGATCCACCCACCTCAACACCACGACCCCGCCCTGCCGACATCGGCCTTTAATCACACTAGTACTCGCGCAGACCTCAGGAGGTCGAAACCATGTCATGACCAAATGCACCCCCCTCCCAGGGTCCCAAAAGATGACATGTTCTACACAAGTAGTAATAGGCAACATAACCTAAACACGACCTACACTGCACAGGGTGACCCGACCCATAATCCCTTCACCCCTGCCCACGACATCATGGCGCAGCGTCTCGCTTCACTAGAAAGCCAGCTAGAAATTATATCCCGGGGCTTGAATGAAATCCTCACCAACCTCGACAAGGCCCGAATGCCCCAGCAATCCCCTCCCAGGGCGCCCTCTCCATCCAGCTCCAACCACCCTAAACGCCCTACAAGGCCCGTAGCAACCCCCGTGACACGGTTACAGAGACCCTCAAGAACGGACGCTGAGGCCCTGTCACAGAAAACCCTAGGAAACACAGCCCTCGCTCCCAGGCTACAGAGACGCATAAATACCGACATTGAGCCCATGACTTCAAGACCCACTAGAACCAAAGCCGCAATGTCTTACGAAGAAGCGGCCGATCTAGCCTCTTCATACGACGCACCTCCTACTGACTCCCCAAAATCCAAGATCCAAGTGATCACGGGTTTCCGAAGAGACCATCCTTTCACGAAACCCCCCAGACCGCCCTTCCTCACCACCTTACCCAGGGCGCCCAGGGGAAAGAACCCCAGCAAAAAAGAGCTTTCCACCAACTGCATGCTCATCAACTGCAGATCGGCTTCTATGCATGCAACCGAACTAGCAGAAGCCATCCTCTCGCAGGACATTGACATTGCGTTCATTACGGAGACGTGGCTCAATGAGCTCTCCTCACCATGCTTAGACATGCTTGTGCCCCCAGGTTTTTCCATTATTAACAAAGACAGAAAAGACCAACGAGGGGGAGGGGTAGCTATCATTCACAAGGACAACATCGCCATCATGGAAATAGACTCATGCAAGTACAACACCTTTGAATGTCTTACCGCCAATATAAAGACTAAAGATGATGGAGCACTACTCTGCCACCTTCTCTAGCCCCCACCAGGCAACACCTCCGTATTCGGGGAGCATTTATCCGACCTGATTGCTCACTGTGCACTCGGAGACGCCAACAACCTAATTCTTGGTGATCTAAACCTTCGGTGGAATGAAACAAACAACCCGCTAATTCAAACGTTATCCAATCTTCTCTATGACAACAATTTAGCCCAACACTGCTCAGAGGAAACGCACTACTAAGGAGCTACCTTGGATGCCATTATCGCTCAACGAGACACAATTACGATCGACCATATACTCCCCGTGGACTGGTCGGACCATCACATGATCTTATTTCATATCAACCAAAAAACACTCTCCCAACCACCTATCCAAGACCCCCCAAATGGGCCAGAAACCTCACCCAGATTCCCATGGTAGCCCTAGAAGAAAGGATAAGCTCGCTCCTTCCCTGGGCCAACGACCACCTCTCCACAACCGAAATCACCTCGCTTTACAACTCAAATTTGGTGGCTATGCTTGACCAACTAGCTCCTCTAAAGCTAAAAAAGCTGAGCCATTCCGTCCAGGTCATGGTTCAACACTGACATCAATTCCGAAAGGAGACAATTAAGAGCCAAAGAAAGAAGCTGGAGGAATAACCCTACTTCCACCCTCCGCGAACAACTCAAAACAGCTTGTAGGAAGTACAACAATCACATCAAGAACAAGAAATCCACTTTTTTCCGCTCTGCGCTGAACAACGCAAAAATAGACCCAAAGAGCTCTATAACATCATCAGGCAACAAACCTCCAAGCCCGCTACTTCCTCAATACAGGCGTCCAAAGAACTCTGCGACAACTTCGCCAACTTCTTTAATGACAAGATTACTAAGATCGAACTCTCACTGGACACTAACAATACTCGCCCCACAAAGAGCAGCACGTCCGGGGAGTATGATAGTGCTCCTTGTCCCTCTTCCAAATCTTGGCTAAGCTTCCGCCCCATTCAGGAAACGGAGATAATCAATCTGATCTCCACCTCCAAACCCTCATCTCATGTCCTAGACCCCATTCCACCACTACTGACCAAAAACTGAAGAGCTCCCTAGCACCGATCTGGTGCACGATCATAAACAGCTCCATGAAAAATGGAGTCGTTCCAGACTGCCTTAAAGTGTGACAAGTCACACCTTTGCTGAAAAACCCGGCCTTGACATAACGGATTTGAATAACTTTAGACCTGTCTCTAACCTTCCCCTTCTGTCCAAAATCCTAGAAAGATGCGTACTTCAACAACTAACCCAACACCTGGACAACATCAACCTCCTGGACGTCCATCAGTCTGGCTTCAGAAAAGGCTGTAGCACCGAAACCGCGATCCTCAACATCATCGACGATATCCACAAATCACTAGACTCTGACCAATGCTGCCTCCTCATTCTCCTAGACCTATCAGCAGCATTCGACACGGTAGACCACAAACTCCTCATTAGGGCTCTCCAAGAAAGAGCCGGTCTTGGCGAGGTGGTCCTCCAATGGTTCTCTTCCTTCCTGCACAATCGCACTCAAAAAATAAAAATAAAAAACTTTACATCCGACCTTCACCCAGTCAACAAGGGAGTCCCTCAAGGCTCAGTGCTCTCCCCGCAACTCTTTAACATCTACATGGAACCTCTCACCAAACTACTCAAAAAAGCAAACATCCGCTTCCATCTTTATGCTGACGATACTCAGATATACTTGGAAACCGCCTCCATCAGAGACATTCAAAGACTCAATGACGTACTGAGAGATGTTCAACACTGGCTGTAATGTAATCACCTTAAACTAAACCCCGACAAAACTGAGATACTCCTCATCTCGAACAAAGAGGAGAACCCCCAAATTGCTGAATGGCTAAAAGCCGTCGATGCGCTCAACGGGAATCTCACCCTAGCCGACTCTGTCAAATCACTAGGCATCACGCTAGACCCGAAACTGGACATGACCAGACACATCAAGAATTCGGCCAAGAGCGCTTTCCTTAACCTAAAACTATTGAACAAAATAAAACCTTTCATTCCGCCCAGTGATCTTAAACAGGCCACTCAAGCACTGGTGCTGTCAAGACTGGACTATGGGAACGCAGTCCTCTCAGGAATAGCAAAATCACATCTGGCTCCCATCAAAACAACTCTGAATGCGGCAGCCAGAATGGTCACCGGAATCAAGAAATTCGACCATATTTCTCCGGCACTCAGAGAACTTAAGTGGCTCCCAGTCGAAATGCGGGTCAGCTTCAGAACAGCCTGCCTCACACATAAAGCCCTACACACCGGCAAACCCGAATATTTGGCGGCCAAACTCAAAAAAGCCGGTCAGGCCAGGAACCTCAGAAGCTCAAACTCCCTCCTACTCATCCCACTAAAAACTCGAAAACAAAAAACTGCGGCTCGATCCTTCGCCGGAAACGCGCCTAAAAGCTGGAACGCTATTCCCCCTCACATCAGAACCATTCCCTCCTTTGTAAAATTCAAAAGCCAACTCAAAATCCTGTTCCTTGACCGCTCCCTAGGGAACCGATAGGTTCAATCGGAGCGGGGAAGCAGACACCTCGCACTGTTGCGACTCCTGGTCCACAAGACTGCGAAGCAGATCTCCCAACCATCGTCCTGCACTGTTAATGTGTTTTTTTTTTGTTTTGTTTTGTTTGTTGTGAATCTCTGCAATGTATCTGTTGTAAAGCGCTCCGATACCCTCGGGTCAGGCCAGCGCTATATAAAACTTCTTAAATAAAAAAATAAAATAATCATCAAATATTTGGAGGGACTAAAGCGGGATTTTTCTCCTTTACGTTCATGCAATCTATGGTCTAGCTTGACCGTCAAATCAATAAAAGCAGGACAGTCTTCTGGGGGGTCAACTATTTGAGACAGCAGATCTTTAAGCTCATCACACAATCCGCGATAGAATAAAGATGTCCTTTTTTCTTCCGGCCAATGCGTCTCGGCTACTAACCTGTTGAAACTAGTGATATATAACAGCAGGTCCTTGGATCCCTGTCTAAGATTAAGAAGAGCATTATCACTAGCCTGCATAAACGTGTGTTTGGAAAAAAGACTTCTCATCTTTTCCTGGAACAATGTAAAGTCATACAATAGAGGGTCATTGTTTTCTACCAACGGTACAGCCCAAGCGGCTGCATTACCGGCAAAATAGGAGATAACAAAGGCGACTTTGGCCGCATCATCCGGGAATGCAGCCGCCTTACACAATAACTGAAGTTGGCATTGGTTCATGAAGACACTGAACTTCGAGCTGTCTCCGTTAAACCTCTCGGGCATGGCAAGGGGAACCGGATTGGGTGTATGGACTGTGAAATGAACAGGAGGTATGTTACTCTCTCCTCGTGAAGAGGTACTAGTGGTATGGGACGGGACCGAAAAATGTGCAGGTTGAATGTAACTTCTTCTGCTCTTGGGAATCGTACCGGAACCTCTGATATCTGGGGGATCCTGTATTTTCAGTTGCAGTACTTCTGTGTGTAGTCTCTGATTTTCTGACCTTAACCTCCCTACCTCAGTTTGCAATTCAACTAGCGCTACGGTCAGCTCTTCTATTGAGGGTCTTTGTAAGGCAGTGTGTAAGGAGGGGTCTGAAGGGGCACTAGCCCCTTCTTGGTTCATCTTCGCTCAGGTGGAGGTTATTCTTGGGCTTGGCTTTCTGTCGGGTCTGATGGCTGACTCCCAGCCTGCACCAAGCGAGATTCCACGGGAGCGAAGATGCAGTTCCCAAAACTCCCAGAAAACAGCACCTTGAGGAATAAAGAAAGACTCACTCACAGGTAACTGTTCCCTAAAAGTAGGGGGAGTAAACCATAGAGTGACCACCACTCTTCCCCCTAGGTAGATACAGGTAACGCTGGTGTGTGAAAACTGGATACTCAGAGGGCTGAAAATATAATACAGACTGGTATCACTGAAAACAATCAAGTAACTACAGATACATCAACAAGTATTAATGCATGTCAAATTCTCTGAACTCAGTCCACTTACCAAAATGATTGTTCCAGACAGCCTTGGAAAACAACAGGCAGAAGTTAACGTCACTTGTCTGCAAAGGAATGTATTGAGTACCTCAAAGGTATTCTCTGGAAAGGGCTCCCAAGGGGCAAGGGAATCAGCACACAAATCCACACACACACCAGGCAATACTGTGGCTATGAGGGAAGGTAGAAATTAAAGAAAGGGTCAAGACTCTAAAAACAGCGGTCTCAAGAACCGCAAGCGCAGCGTGCAAACCGGCTCATAGGCAGAAGGGAGAGCGGATTAACAACGCGTACGCTGTCAGGCAGGGGACATAGAGGATATCAGGAAGAGCCCCAGGAGTAACATGCTGGCCGACTCACAAGGCAAAGAGTGAGCGGAGCAGCCACGCCTTCGTGATAGGGCAGTAAGGTGCAGGTGCAGTGGTAAGAACAAACAGCGCAGCGTGCTGGCCGGCTCAATATGGCAAAGAGCGGAGCAGCCACGCGTACGCGTTCAGGCAGAAAGGTGCAGGTGTGGTAGTCAGAACAAACAGCGTAGCGTGCTGGCTGGCTCACAAGGTAACGAGAGCGGAACAGCCACGCGTACGCGCTTTTGGGTTTGAGGACTCACTAGGAAAGGGAGCGGTAGGCAGCCGAGGGATCATACGACGAGACTGCCGAAAATCCAACTTGAAGCCTGCAAGTAACTGGAGACGAAGTCGGCAGGATACAACGCCGCAGAGAACAGGAATGGGACTAAAGCAAGGGGGCATGGTCACATGACAGGAGCAGTAAGCCAAGCAACGGCTTACGAGTGTGACGGCCTTTTACGTGGGTTAGGGGCCGTCTCGAAAGTGTTGGAACCAGTGGACTGACAGAGTTTTGAACATGCACTAGCACCCTGCTTGTGTTTGGACCCATACTGTGCTACACGAAGCCTGAGCCCTAACAGTTCTCCCACCCAAAGGCCTATTTATGGGACGAGGTTTTGATGGATGAAGAGCATGGAACCTGCGTACCAGTACAGGAGCATGAACGTTTTCAGCAGGTTCCCAGGACCTATCTTCTGGGGCATAACCTATCCAATCAATTAAGTATTGCAGTTTTCCCCTATATCTGCGGGAATCTAGGATTCTTTTTACTTCATACTCTTTTTCTCCTTCTATGATTATTGGAGGCGGAGGCTCCTCTGGTACTAAAGGGGGAATGTACTTTTTGAGTAAGGAGCAGTGAAACACGGGATGAATCCGCATGTCTTCAGGCAAGTGTAACTTTAAGGTAACAGGCGTGATTACCCTTTGCACTACATAAGGACCTATAAACCGGGGTTGCAGTTTTCTAGGTCCCCCGAATCTTAGGTTCCTAGTGGATAACCAAACCTTCTCTCCAACTTCGTAAGTGGGTTCAGGGCGACGGTGTTTGCCTGCCTGATGTTTCATTGCTTCTTTAGCTCTTTGTAATTCCTTTTTGGCGTTTTTCCAAATGGCCGAAAGAGAATCATGATGGGTTTTGAGTGCCGGGATACTCTCTAATTCTAATGGAAGGGTAATGGGTAGGCTCTTAGGGTGGTGTGCAAGGGGAAAAAAGAAAGGAGAAATGCCAGTAGAAGAATGTGTAGTGTTGTTATATGCGAATTCTGCTAACGGCAGGGCTTGTACCCAATCACTTGTGATTGTAGATAAGAGGCAGCGTAAGTATTGCTCCAAAGTCTGATTTGTTCTTTCCGTTTGTCCATCGGTCTGAGGATGGTATGCTGTGGACAGCCTATGATCTATTCCGAGGGCTGTACACATTCCTTGCCAGAACCAGGACACAAATTGCGCACTCTATCAGATATGATGATGGAAGGGAGACCATGTAAACGGAGTATCTGTTCTAGGAATATCTGTACCAATTCTTTAGAAGAGGGTATCTTTTTTAGGGGAATAAAATGTGCCATCTTGGTCAATATGTCAACTACTACGAATATAGTGTTGTATCCCTGACTCCTGGGGAGATCGGTGATGAAATCCATACTGATGGAATGCCAGGGTGAAGGGGGAACAGGGGTTGTTCTTAGCAACCCTGCAGGAGCACAATGTACTGATTTTTGTCTAGCACAGGTTGAGCATGAAGTGACGAAATTCGTGACATCTTTAGCCATCTCCTCCCACCAGAACCATCTTTGGCACGTCTTAAGGGTTTTGTCACTTCCCGGATGCCCTGCCAGTGAACTATTGTGGCACCACTGTAGTAGTTGCTGTCGTAATGCAGGAGTGGGTACAAATAACTTCTTATCATGATAATATAGCTCATCCCTAATTTGGTTTACAGGAACTCTTTCCCATTCAGAGGCCGGTATTGTGGCATATTGTTCTCTCAACTGATCAATAAACCCTAAGGGTGTAGCAACTCTATGTTCTTCTACTCCAATAATCTTGTCACCAGGTATAATAGGAGAATAGGAAGTATGAGGGGCAGTTTTATCTTGACCTAGCAGAGACAGTGCATCTGCTTTGCCATGCTGGGGCCCAGGGCGATAAGTAATGATAAAATCATACTCACTAAAAAACGATACCCATCTCATCTGTCGTGGAGTGAGTGCTCTGGCTGATCGAAAGAACTGAAGGTTCCTATGGTCTGAGTAAATGGTAACTACATGAGGGGAGCCTAGGAGATAATGTCTCCATTCTTGGAAGGCAAGTTTTATGGCTAACAGTTCTCGTTCTCCAATCGTGTAGTTCTGCTCAGCAGGCAACAGGGTTTTAGAGAAGTAGGCAACAGGATGTAGGTGTCCGGTGTCTCTGTCTCGTTGTGAAAGAACTCCCCCTACTGCATACTGGGAGGCATCTGCTTCGACGTAATAAGGCTGTGTATTATCAGCATGTCTGATGACGGGAGCAGTAGTGAACCGTTCTTTCAACTTGCAGAATGCTTGATCAGCTTCCTCCGACCATTCAAACGGAACTCCTTTTCGCAACAGTCGCGTTATGGGGGACACTAATTCAGAAAAGTGATCAATGAACCTTCGATAGAAGTTTGCGAATCCTATGAAGGATTGAATTTCTCTCACTGAGCAGGGACTCGGCCATTTAACCAATGCTTCTATCTTCTTAGGGTCCATATGGACACCTTCTGGAGAGATCACAAATCCCAGAAAGTCCACCTGGGTGGTATGGAACGTCCTTTTGTCAAGCTTAGCAAATAACTGATTTCCCTTCAGTTTCTGTAAGATTTTCTTTACGTGGTCGATATGCTCTTGTTCTGACTGTGAGTATATCATTATATCGTCTATGTAGACGATCACGAAGATGTCAAGGTATTCCCGCAAAATTTCATTGACAAAAAACTGAAATGCAGCAGGGGCATTGCAGAGGCCAAAAGGTATCACACAATATTCGTATAATCCGAACTTTGTACGGAACGCCGTTTTCCACTCGTCTCCGTCTTTAATACGTATGAGGTGGTAGGCCCCCCGAAGATCTATCTTGGTAAAGATCTTGTCTCCTCTAACCTGATCCAATAGGACGGAAATAAGTGGAAGAGGATATTTGTATTTTACGGTGACCTTGTTGAGCGCACGGTAGTCCAAACAAGCGCGTAAGCCCCCTTCTCGCTTCGGAATAAAGAAGAGGGGTGATGATACAGGAGATGTAGAGTGCCATATGAAGCCCTTTTTTAACATTTCCTCAATGTACTTCTGTAGGTATTCTGTCTCAGGCGCCGTTAAAGCGTAGATGCGACTGACCGGTAATACCGCTCCGGGTACAAGGTCTATTCGACAATCCTAGCTCCTTTGAGGAGGCAAAGCGGTGGCTTTTGCTTTATCGAAGACTGATTGGTACTCCTCATATGATACCGGAAGACAGGATGTTGTGATACCGTATGCACAGCACAGCAAAGCGAGTTATTCCATTCACAGGCTTCTTGGTAACAATTCAGCATGCAGTGGTGTGATTTTAAGGTCACTGTTCTAGCAACCCAATCGATTTGGGGGTTGTGTACTTGCAGCCAAGGAACCCCTAGAATGGCGCCAAAATTGGGGGCGTCTATGAGATCAAACGAGATTGATTCAGAATGTCCATTGCCGCATACCATCACTATTTGCGGAGTTTGATAAGTTATCAATCCGGAGGAAAGTTCTGTTCCGTCTACCGCTCTCACCGGTTCTGGATGGGGTTTCGATAAAAAAGGGATTCCTGCTGTTCTGGCCAACTGGATATCAAGAAAGTTCCCCGTGGCCCCTGAATCCAATAACATAGACAAGTTCTTTCTATTTTGTGCGGATATCACCAGGGTAACGGACAAGGTAAAGTGTTTAGGCACCATAGGAACGACATTGGATTGTTTTGAGACCTTGGAGAACACCACACTTGAAGAATCGGTCTCTGCTTTCTTCAAGCCTTCCAGTTTTCCGACTGATGAATAGATACTTGACTACTCGCTATACTCTTTGAAGTAGAGCGAGGTCTGACTGGGCATTCTCTGGCATAGTGCCCTCCTTTCCCACAGTATAGGCAGAGATTATTCTTTCTTCTCTTGTCTTTCTCTTCCATTGTCAAAGGGTTCCTCAGTCCCCCTATCTGCATGGGTTCAGGATTATCTTTGGAGTCTTTCTTTTCAGTCTTAATCATCAAATATTTGGAGGGACTAAAGCGGGATTTTTCTCCTTTACGTTCATGCAATCTATGGTCTAGCTTGACCGTCAAATCAATAAATGCAGGACAGTCTTCTGGGGGGTCAACTATTTGAGACAGCAGATCTTTAAGCTCATCACACAATCCGCGATAGAATAAAGATGTCCTTTTTTCTTCCGGCCAATGCGTCTCGGCTACTAACCTGTTGAAACTAGTGATATATAACAGCAGGTCCTTGGATCCCTGTCTAAGATTAAGAAGAGCATTATCACTAGCCTGCATAAACGTGTGTTTGGAAAAAAGACTTCTCATCTTTTCCTTGAACAATGTAAAGTCATACAATAGAGGGTCATTGTTTTCTACCAACGGTACAGCCCAAGCGGCTGCATTACCGGCAAAATAGGAGATAACAAAGGCGACTTTGGCCGCATCATCCGGGAATGCAGCCGCCTTACACAATAACTGAAGTTGGCATTGGTTCATGAAGACACTGAACTTCGAGCTGTCTCCGTTAAACCTCTCGGCATGGCAAGGGGAACCGGACTGGGTGTATGGACTGTGAAATGAACAGGAGGTATGTTACTCTCTCCTCATGAAGAGGTACTAGTGGTATGGGACGGGACTGAAAAATGTGTAGGTTGAATCTAACTTCTTCTGCTCTTGGGAATCGTACCGGAACCTCTGATATCTGGGGGATCCTGTATTTTCAGTTGCAGTACTTCTGTGTGTAGTCTCTGATTTTCTGACCATAACCTCCCTACCTCAGATTGCAATTCAACTAGCGCTACGGCCAGCTCTTCTATTGAGGGGCTTTGTAAGGCAGTGTGTAAGGAGGGGTCTGAAGGGGCACTAGCCCCTTCTTGGTTCATCTTCGCTCAGGTGGAGGTTATTCTTGGGCTTGGCTTTCTGTCAGGTCTGATGGCTGACTCCCAGCCTGCACCAAGCGAGATTCCACGGGAGCGAAGAGGCAGTTCCCAAAACTCCCAGAAAACAGCACCTTGAGGAATATAGAAAGACTCACTCACAGGTAACTGTTCCCTAAAAGTAGGGGAGTAAACCATAGAGTGACCACCACTCTTCCCCTAGGTAGATACAGGTAACGCTGGTGTGTGAAAACTGGATACTCAGAGGGCTGAAAATATAATACAGACTGGTATCACTGAAAACAATCAAGTAACTACAGATACATCAACAAGTATTAATGCATGTCAAATTCTCTGAACTCAGTCCACTTACCAAAATGATTGTTCCAGACAGCCTTGGAAAACAACAGGCAGAAGTTAACGTCACTTGTCTGCCAAAGGAATGTATTGAGTACCTCAAAGGTATTCTCTGGAAAGGGCTCCTAAGGGGCAAGGGAATCAGCACACAAATCCACACACACACCAGGCAATACTGTGGCTACGAGGGAAGGTAGAAATGAAAGAAAGGGTCAAGACTCTAAAAACAGCGGTCTCAAGAACCGCAAGCGCAGCATGCAAACCAACTCGTAGGCAGAAGGGAGAGCGGATTAACAACGCGTACGGTGTCAGGCAGGGGACATAGAGGATATCAGGAAGAGCCCCAGGAGTAACGTGCTGGCCGACTCACAAGGCAAAGAGTGAGCGGAGCAGCCATGCCTTCGTGATAGGGCAGTAAGGTGCAGGTGCAGTGGTAAGAACGAACAGCGCAGCGTGCTGGTCGGCTCAATATGGCAAAGAGCGGAGCAGCCACACGTACGCGTTCGGGCAGAAAGGTGCAGGTGTGGTAGTCAGAACGAACAGCGTAGCGTGCTGGCCGGCTCACTAGGTAACGAGAGCGGAACAGCCACGCGTATGCGCTTTTGGGTTTGAGGACTCACTAGGAAAGGGAGCGGTAGGCAGCCGAGGGATCATACGACGAGACTGCCGAAAATCCAACTTGAAGCCTGCAAGTAACTGGAGACGAAGTCGGCAGGATACAACGCCACAGAGAACAGGAACGGGACTGAAGCAAGGGGGCGTGGTCACATGACAGGAGCAGTAAGCCAAGCAACGGCTTACGAGTGTGACGGCCTTTTACGTGGGTTAGGGGCCGTCTCAAAAGTGTGGAACCAGTGGACTGACAGAGTTTTGAACATGCACTAGCACCCTGCTTGTGTTTGGACCCATACTGTGCTACACGAAGCCTGAGCCCTAACATAAACGATGTGTTAAGAGAATATCTGGACCGATTTGTGATCGTCTATATAGACGACATAGTCATCTATTCTAACTCACAGACGGATCATGAAACCCATGTACGAACCATTTTAACCACGCTGAGAAAACATGGTCTTTACTGCAAATTACCTAAATGTGAGTTCTATGTTAATCGAGCAGAATTTTTAGGTTTTATCATTTCACCTCCAGGCATCACAATGGCAGATCGTAAAGTGCAAGCAATTCAAAATTGGCCAGAACCAAAATCTATAAAATAGGTACAACGCTTATTAGGGTTCGCCAATTTTTACTGACGATTTATTCACAAGTTTTCCGCCTGAGCTACTCCATTAACACAATTATTGCAAAAAGGACATGCATTTCAGTGGTCTTCAGATGCAGAGAATGCCTTTCAGGATTTAAAGAAAGCCTTCATGACAGCCCCAGTACCCAAACATCCAGACCTGTCAAAACCTTTCATTATGGAAGCTGATGCTTCAGACACTGCTATAGGAGCAATATTGTCACAACGGGAAAAAGAAGTAAGACCCATGATACCATGTGATCATATTGTTGGGATAACTATGTCTGGACAATTTTTGACCGAGATTTGGAATATCATGCCTATTCATAAGGTTTTTTCCTGGAAACAACAAGACAAACACAGATCCATGATTGATGGACTTCCGTTTCAAGGACGCTTGCTTTATGTTCCAGAAAAAAGGTTACAAAAGCAAGGACTTCTCTGGTGTCACACTCATCCTTTAGCAGGTCATCCAGGATGTACTAAAACCTTAGATTTGGTAAGTCGTAATTTCTGGTGGCCCAGTTGGAAAAAAGATGTCATCACTTATGTCAACAACTGCGATTCCTGCATAAGGGCAAAAACAGATAATTCACCTAAAAAAGGTTATTTACTTCCCTTACCAAGGCAAACGCATGTTTGGGAAGACATTTCATTAGATTTCATTACTAACTTACCAAAAGAACAAGGAAAAACTGTTATTCTAGTCATTGTAGATCGTTTGTCTAAAATGGCAAACTTTGTGGCATGTGATGGATTACCAACAGCAGCCGCTCTAGTTGATATACTTCTGTATCACATTGTGCGATTACATGGTTTACCACGGTCCATAACAACCGACCGAGGGTCGCAATTCACATCCAAATTGTGGAAAGAATGGTGTACAGCCTTGCAAATAAAACGCAATCTATCTACAAGTTTCCATCCAGAATCAGATGGACAAACGGAACAAGTCAATCAAGTACTGAAACAATACCATCATTGTTATTTGGCTCACACACAGGCATCTTGGGTGGATTTATTATGGGAAGCTGAGTTTGCCTATAGTAACTTGATGCATACCTCGACTAAAATGTCACCGTTCTATGCCACCCATGGTTGGAATCTGCGGTCATTACCCTTAATTCATCAAAATGACTCGCAAGTTCCCCATGTTACTTTCAAAATGCAACAAATGAAAAAAATAATGTTATTACTTCAACGGAATGTAACCAAAGCAAAAATAACCTACAAAACATTTGCTGACAGAAAGAGACAACCTGGTCCCACATATCATCCAGGAGACAAAGTATGGTTGTCCACAAAGAATATGCATTTTAAAAGGAAGTACCCTTTCCATCCACGCTTCATTAGGCCTTTTGAAATACTCAAGTGCATCAATCCAGTGTCTTTCAAGTTATAGCTCCCCAGAACAATGAAATTCACCCAGTATTTCATACTTCATTACTTAAACCAGCAAAGACAGCTACACAATCAAAACCCTCTCCTGTGGTTGTAGGAGATCACCTAGAGTATGAAGTACAACAGATAAAGGATAGTAAACACAAGAATGGGACATTATGGTATTTAGTCTCATGGAAAGGTTACAGACCCGAAGAAGATTCCTGGGAACCCAAAGACGCTATTCATGCTCCGCGATTGATTCGTCAATTTCACCAACACCATCCACTCACGCCTTCTTAAAGCGCGTGTCTCTGTTATTGATGGGGAGGACTGTCATGATCCTCCCAACTATATTTGTCTAGGCATATCTACCCTCACACTAGTAGCAGTGCAGTATGCGCAAAGTGTGCACCTTTGATCAACCTGTAACTATGTGTTTGGCTGGGTGTGTCACAGACTAACTACTTTTGCCCAAACTAAGTATTTTTGCTCATAAGGAAGGCATCACTCACCAAACAAAAAGGAATCATGCATACCATTTCCTTTTGTTTTACCTTTTGCATACCATTTCCTTTTGTTTTACTCTTTTGTTTCCTTATTTATATATTTTATTTTCATCACAGCTAAATGTGCGTTGTGCCGTATTGTGTTGCTTTGCAGCCACCGTACTCGCGATACCGCTATATAAGCAGCCACACCCAGCTGCTCCCTGCGGATTATTTCAGCGTCGACCTGACGAGAGTCTTCTTCCTGCCTTGCGTCTGAGGGCAACTTTGCCGGTAAGATTCCTCGTATCAGTCTGCAGGTCCAGAGACAGCATTTGAAGGTATGAGACGACGGTTTCCTCATTTGAGCCTGTTAAAGCTTCAGAATTCTTGGGCATTTTTAAAGAACACTTTATTCTTGGGCATTTCGCGTTTGGGCATTAAAACGTGCACGTGGATATCAGCTACAGCGCGAACTGTCATTTCAGAAAGAAAGTGAAATTACGATAGCAGGCACGTTTCTGAAGTATTATTAAGCATATTAATCATTACCAGTGGCGGCTGGTGACATTTCAAAGTGGTGAGATGTAAAATGATTGTCATACTGCACCGCAGCGAGCGAGCGCAGCGAGCGAGCCGGAACAACCTACGGGGGTTCGGGGGGGTTCTCCCCCCGCGAAATTTTTGAAAAAAGAGTGGACAAACGGTGCATTTTCAGGCAAATTTGAGAAAGCAGGAAGGTTAATAAAGCAATTGTGAAAGTGCAGTTATTACATTAATAAAGAGATGTCATATATCATAGGTAGCTGCTTATTCAGTATAACCACAGAGCTTCATAACAGTCTTCGAGATACAATGCATTGCTGAGTACCTCTGACGATTTTAGCTTTCCCAGACCAAGTAACTTGTTATGTGACGGTTGTATTTATGTACCAGATGTTATGAACACTGAAACCAATGTAATTACCAGACTCTTCCACTGACATGCACCCCCTCAACTTAATCCTCAATACCCTCTAAGTATTCACGATACTTGAAGGGTTAATCCACATGCAGTAGAAATCTAGGCGCAACTTGAATCGTGATGGTCAAGGTCTGTATTATTGTCATAAAGCAATGAGGACCTGGCTATTTTCTGCATATTTGGCTTTTTTACCCAATAGTCTCATTAACACCAAGACCCTATGGAAGGGATAAGCGAACATTTGATAAAAGCCTGAAACATAAAGTGAACCGGGGCCTTATCTCAGGGTGTGAAATCTTATAATCAGTGATGCTTATTACATCTTAAAGCCTCTATCCGCGCGTTCCTGGCCATTACTCTTCAACCCATGCCAGCACAATGTGTTCACGATCTCCGGAGTTCCAATTATTAAAATATTGGTTTCTACTAACTCTCTCGCATAGACTAATGTAGACACATACAAAATAATGTGCTGCCGATGCATATGTTATACCCTATAAAAATGCATTGAGGAACGGCTGATAGGAGCGAACGTGGTCCCTCATGACAAAAACTAGTAAATTGACTTTCATCATTATGAATGAGCTCATATTTATCTATGTCAAAAGCGCCCTGCTCCAGCCCTGCTGAAAGAATGACTGCTATTCACAACAGCTGGATGTTTTCCAAAGGTTTCCATGACACTGTATTCTTGCAATAACGCTTCTGTCTCTCGGGTGCCTGCTTAAATATTATAGCCCTCACCTGTTATTGGTTTTGCATAATGTTAAATATTAAAATTAAGGCTAATGTTTGCTGTTCAGTTCTAACGTACACATCTCTCACTCACAGGCAGATCTTATTTCCCCTAAAAAATGCATTCTGCCCCTGCCAGCTCTGCTGAAAGCAATCAGATAGCTTTGTGTGGGCTAGCATACCAATTAGGTGCTTTGTGAGGGCTCTGCCCTCGCCTCTCCCTCCAAGACTGCTCGGATCATCTCCACAATAAAATATTCTGAGGCAAGGAAACACAAACAGAAGATGCAGCGCTTTTACAAGACTATGCAGCTTAGGCTGCGCATTTACTTCTAAAGGGGTAAAAAGTTAAGCCTTTCAAAAAAATTCCTAGCGTAGCGCAGAAATAGTAATACCCGTGTTGATTTGAGTAGTAATGTCCATAAATGAACTCTCAGATGCGTGCAACCTGTCAAAATGTGCTTTTTATTTAAACACTGAAGCTTGGCTGCAGCTTTGTTTTCTTTTAATGTTTTGTCCGCCGGGCCTCAGAAGGTGCAGCTCTTCACAGGAGCCGTAAAGCACACAGCACAACAATACTGTTTATTGTACGCTCTAAACATAGGACACCGCCAATGAATGCCCTGTAATTTCTCCCAGGGGAAACACGCACTCGATCGAGCAGTGTGCAATCAGACTGTTGGAAACATTGGATTTTGGCAAAGGATTTTTGGAGGGAAGTTAACAGCAGTTGCTTGCTAGCGTGTGTGAACGCTCGGGCCCTGCAATTCCACTTCACTTGAAAGCCGGCCCCCAAAGCCACGGAATCGCGTGCCAAACCCCAGGTCTGTCTGTGTACCGGGGTGAGCGATGAGAACGGCTTTCTTTCCCTAAAATGGGAATATAGCGGGGTCCGGAGGCGTCGAAGTTATAGTCTGCCCAATGAACGGTGACTTCTGCTTTTTTGAGTTTTCAGCGCGAACTTGAACATGCTGACTGGCACAAACAAACTGCTTACTTCTGAGCAGTTCCCTCCATTTGGCATCTTCAAAAGTCCACATAAGATATCTTACAGTATACATGCAACCCACTGAAACAAACTAACCGCCCTGTTTGTAATTCAAACGGACCAAGACTGTAAAAACCCAGACTTCATAGCCCTTTCGGTGCCTTCTTAAGAAGACTGTAAAATTAAAGTGCAGTGTGCAACCTAACATTAAGAAAAACGGGAATAAACATACCGCTCACCATAATGCTTTCCACCCAGTGAACTCCCAGGTCTAAAAATAATGATGCACCTCAAAGGTCCCCAGAATAATACAAAAATACAGACCTCCATGAATTTCACCCATTTCGCGGATCACTGCAAGCAGCTTCCAGTTAGTCTGTAGTCGGGGCCTCATTGCCGTTCATAAACACCGCCTTAAAAACTAGCGCCGGAGCTGTGTTCCTAATCTATTACGGGGCAAAGGCAAACAGTACTCAGGAGTTTTTTTGTAATAAACACAGAGACAACAGCTCTTGTTACTGCCATTGCAGCCTTTTCGCAATCTCATGAATTCATATAACGAAATCAATATGAGCAGCCGCGGGAGGGAGGGGGGGGGGCGCGGGTGAGGAATACAAAAATAAAAATAAATAAAACGTACCTTACTGCCGGTTACCGAGCCGCCTCCGCTACTGGCCGGTCACGGTGTAACGGTGCAGCCGGGTCCTGCGTGTTCCAGGAAGCAGCCAGCAGGCAGCCTCCCTCCCCTACCCAAGCCAATCACAACGCTGCAATGGCAGCGTTGTGATTGGTGAGGCGCAGTGGAGAGCGCCCCAGCCGGGCCATTTTCTCTATGTAGGCTGCATGCAGCAGCCTACATAGAGAAAAAGGGAGAGTGCGCATGACTGGTTTGGTCGGCCCCAGGGGGCCGACCAAACAGTCAGTACCCACAACAGTGGGCAAGCCACTCCCACCCTGCCCTCGAGCAGGACCGCCCACTCGCCCGCCCACAACCAGGCACTCCAGGCACTTCTGCTATCTCACAGTGCGAGAAGCAGAAACATAAAATGGTAGTTTTACCATTTTATGGTTCTGCTTCTCGCACTGCGAGAAAGCAGTGGGCCGACGCCCCCACGCCCCTATGGAGGAGCCGCCACTGATCATTACGTTACAACCACCCACAGAGGTCAGACTCAAAGACAATTTTGGATATATGTAAAGCGCTGATGTTGACTTTGAATATAAAATGGTAAACAAGACTTCCTGTTTTGTTATGAGTGAAATAACGAAACAAAGTAGAGTGGTTAAAGTGGAAAGCGCATATAATGATAAACTGTTAAAGACAAATACAGAGAACAGAAAAAAGCTGAGAAATACTGTATGAATAGTCAGAATTTATTGAACCTTGTATATTGTGAATATATCATTGAAGAATATCCTCAGAAAACATTATAGAAGATAAGTCAAAAAGAGAATCATTACAGAATTTATGTGAAGACTTTTAATGTGATTCCTGAGAAAAAGACTTGGTGATATTTCTTTTACAGGTAATGGTGGTTTATATTACATATAATATACATATTTAATGTTTAGAAGTGAAGACAGAGAACATAGAGCTCAACTGTTGGCTGTTTTCGTTCCAGATCTCCCTCCCCGCAGTACCCTCCCTAATTCCCTTTCCCTCGTCTGGCCACTTTGATCCTCTGGTGTTTTTTAACTCAGAGTCAGAGCTGTCGGAAGGTTGGCTTCTTGAGGGTACTGCTCCTGAGGAACTAAACGTCTATGACAGTAGTGACCTATAGATATAGTAAACCTATATCTAAAGTAAGTGGTGCATGCACCACCTTACACAGGCTGCAATGGCAGGCCTGTAGTTCCATTTTGCATGGCCTCTCAGGGGTGGAATAATACATGCTTCAGCCCATGGGAGGCCTCTGGGGTACCTATGCCCTGGGTACATGTGTGCCATATACTAGGGACTGACAAGGGTACCCCAGTATCCAATCTGGAGTGTACCTAAGTACATGGCATAACATTTTAGGGAGAAAGCAGATAGACTGGGTTCCTGATTAGCAGGACCCCAGTCAGACTAGTCAAAAACAGTGTAACATCAAGCAAAAAGTGGGGGTAACCAAAAGAAGCAGATCCTACTTTCCTACACAACCCCTCCCCAAACGTAAGGCCAGTTGAGTCTTCATGTTCTAAGTGGAAATATCTGGAGAGTCCATCTGCATTGGCATGGTTACTCCCAGGTCTATGTTCCACTGTATAGTTCATCCCCTGTAGGGAAATGGACCACCTCAAAAGTTTGGGATTTTCACCCTTCATCTGTTTTAGCCATAAGAGGGGCTTATGGTCTGTCTGAACAATGAAGTGAGTGCCAAACAAGGATGAAATTTGTACTTGTAAAGGATGGCCTCAGCTTCTTCAGAGCCCAAACCACAGCAAAGGCTTTCCTCTCAATGGCTGACCAACGTTTCTCTCTGGGGGTCAACCTTCTGCTAATAAAAGCTACTGGTTGATCCTGACCCTCTGCATCAAGTTGTGACAACACAGCCCCTACCCCCAACTCAGATGCATCTGTTTGGACAATGAATTGTTTAGAATAGTCAGGACTCTGCAGAATCGGAGCAGTGCACATGGCCTGCTTGAAATCATCAAATGCCTTCTGACAGCTAACTGTCCACTGAACATTCTTGGGCAATCTTTTTGAAGTAAGATCATTCAAGGGAGTCACTATAGACCTGTATCCTTTCACAAATCTTCTGTAGTACCCAGTCAGGCCCAAGAAAGCTCTGACCTGAGTCAGGGTAGTGGGAGCAACCCAGTCCATGATGGTCTGGATTTTGCTCTGCAGTGGTTGAACCTGGCCTCCACCCACAAGGTGGCCCAGGTACACAACCTTACTCTGCCCTATCTGGCTCTTGGTGGCCTTGATAGTGAGACCTGCTTTCTGCAGAGCCTCCAAAACATTCTTCAGGTAGACCAGGTGACCCTCCCAGGTGGAGCTAAAGACAGCTATATCATCAAGGTATGCTGCACTATAGGCTTCCAGGCCTGTAAGGACTTTATTCACTAGCCTTTGGAATGTGTCAGGTGCATTTCTCAAACCAAAGGACATGACAATAAATTGATAAAGCCCACTAGGGGTTGAACATGCTGGTTTGGTTTGGCATCCTCAGCTAGTCTGATTTGCCAATATCCAGCAGTGAGGTCAAATGTGCTCAAGAACTTGGCTGAGGCCAAAGTGTCAATGAGTTCATCTGCCCTAGGAATAGGGTGAGCATCAGTCCTAGTGACTGCATTCAGCCCTCTGTAGTCCACACAAAACCGAATTTCTCTCTTACCACCCTGGGTATGAGGTTTGGGTACTAGGACCACTGGACTAGCCCAAGGGCTATCTGAGGGTTCAATAACTCCCAAGTCCAGCATCTTCTGGACCTCAGTCCTGATGCAATCTCTGACATGGTCAGGCTGCCTGTAAATCTTATTTTGAACAGGTAGACTCTCACCTATGTCCACTTCATGGGTACACCAGGTGGTCTGACTAGGAGTAAAAAAACCATATGTCTGTATTGATTGAGGACCTTCCTGCAATCAATCTGCTGTTGCTCAGTGAGGCTGCCTGCCAAAGCTACACCATCAACTGAGCCATTATCAGGGTTCTGTGAGAGGAGGTCAGGGAGTGGGTCACTCTCTTCCTCCTGTCCCTCATCAGTAGCCATGAGCAAGCCCATGTCTGCCCTGCCCACATAGGGTTTACATGGAGCACCCTATGGGGGCTCCTGGGAGTTCCATGGTCCACCAAGTAGGTGACCTCTCCCTTCTGCTCAAGAATAGTATGGGGTCCACTCCACTTGTCTCGGAGGGCTGCTGGGGCCACATGCTCCAACATCCATACTTTCTGTCCTGGCTGATAAACAGTCAGTACAGCCTTTTGGTCATGCCAAGCTTTTTGCAATTTTTGACTTGCCTTAAGGGTTTTGCTGGCCTTCTTCATGTACTCAGCCATCCTGGAGCAGAGACCAAGTACATAGTCCACAATGTCTTGTTTAGGTGGTTTGAGAGGTAACTGCCATCCCTCCTTCACTAAACACAGGGGACCCCTAATTGGATGCCCAAACAGAAGTTCAAAAGGGCTGTAGCCAACCCCCTTCTGTGGGACCTCTCTGTAGGCAAAGAGAAGGCAGGGCAACAGGACATCCCATTTTCGCCTAAGCTTTTCTGGGAGGCCCATGATCATGCCCTTGAGGGTTTTGTTGAATCTCTCAACTAACCCACTGCATTGTGGGTGATAGGGTGTGGTGAATTTGTAGTTCACTCCACACTCCTTCCACATAGCAGTAATATAACTTGACATGACGTTTGTACCTCTGTCAGTTAAGACCTCCTTAGGGAAACCCACTCTGGAAAAAAATCCCAGGAGGGCCCTGGCCACCACAGGAGCTGTGGTGGTTCTAAGGGGTATTGCTTCTGGATACCTAGTGGCATGGTCCACCACCACTAGTATGTAACTGTGCCCAGATACAGTAGGAGGGTTCATGGGACCAATGATATCAATCCCAACCCTCTCAAAGGGAACCCCCACCACAGGTAGTGGTATGAGGGGTCTCTTTGTGGTACCACCTGACTTACCACTGGCTTGACAGGTGGTACAGGAGCGAAAAAACTCCTTTGTGTCCTCTGACATGTGAGGCCAGTGAAAGTGAGGGACAAGCCTGTCCCAAGTCTTATTTTGGCCTAGGTGTCCTGCTAAGGGAATGTATTGTGCCAAGGTGAGTAGGAAGCCCCTAAACTTCAGAGGTATGACCAACCTCCTGGTGGCACCAGGCTTGGGGTCTCTACCCTCTGAGTAAAGGAGTCCCTCATCCCAATAGATCCTGTGGGATCCACTGACACTCCCAGCAGCCTCAGCAGCAGCTTCCAGTCTGAGGGGTTCAAGAGAGGGGCAGGTCTGTTGTTCCTGCCTCATATCTGCCCTGGAAGGGCCCCCTGTCCCCAAGAACTCAACCTGATCAGGTTCCTGTTCATCTGAGACAGTTCCTTCACAGGGACTGAGATCATCTCCCTCAAGAGACTGATCCTCTCTCTGAGCCTGGGGGGGAAGACACAGCCTTACCCCTCTTGCTCCTTCTCTTGGAAGGCACCTGGTCCATTTTTTCAGAATCCAGGGCCTGTTCAGTAGAAGTCAGTTTGGCCTGTGACCTGGTCACAGCAAACACATCTGCAGAGATGCCCAGCATTGCTGCATGAGTCCTTAGTTCCACCTCAGCTGAGGCTGAAGTCTCCAAATCATTGCCCAGCAAGCATTCCACTGGAAGGTCTGAGCTAACCACAACTTTCTTAGGGCCAGTTTCCCCTCCCCAGCTGAAATTAACAACTGCCAAGGAATGATCAGTCCTGACATTGTTAGCATTGGTCACTTGGTACATCTCACCAAGAGTGATTTGGTCAGGGCCCACAAGATCTTTTGTCACCATAGTGACACTTGCACCTGTGTCCCTGTATGCCATGGCCTCCTTACCATTAATCAAAGGCTGCTGCCTGTATTTGCCCAAGTTACTGGGACTGACAAATAAGGTGGCAATATCCATGCCACTGATGGAGCAGGGTAAATGAAAACATTTTAACCTCCTAATAATTTTCGTAAAATAATTAATAAACATGTTCGTTTAAGTAAATAACCAACAATGTATGTTACATGTGAAGGGTTAAAGGTAACACGCTATTCAGTGTGCAAAATAATCAACTTATAATTGTTTACGTGTCTAACATAACATAATATTTGCGTACTAATTGAATAATAAACGTATGATCTGTGCTTTTTAAATAAAACGTGTGGTTGCAAAATAAAGCGATGGTAAGTAAGGGACGGCTTTATATGTTGCTTTTTGCTAGGTAATACCTAATTGGGGTACGTAGAAAGACGGGAGGGAAACGAAAGGGTTTATATTCTTAGTTTTAACAATATTTTGTTTATCTTTAAAAATAGTGCGCTTAGGCCTGTCGAGCAGCGATATAAAATGGCCGCCATTTGCTAGAGTACGCATGAGCAGGAAACCATGTGGTAGAGGAGAGAGGCTGGGGAAAAGGATGATCACGTGCTCGTGCTTAGAGGCTAAGATGGAAGTATGGTCAAGGCTATTGTGACCTTTCTGAGCAGATGTGTGCCAAGATGATCAGCAAGAAGCGTGAGAAGTCAAACTGAATAAATGGACGGAACTGTTAAATCTAAAAAGTAGCAGAAAAAGATACAAATTGGACTGATCGAAGCGGATGAGCAATGTCATGAACTGTGGGAAACGATGCAAGCATGGACATTCCACAAGGAACTGGTTAAGACCAGGAAGTTTGATTAAAATGTATATGGGCCTGAGTTGACCAATGAGAAAGAATCACGCCATGAAGATGCAACATTTTATTCAGTAAGCTAGAATTAGGGTATAAGAAGACCTTCTCTTGGTGGGAGGGGTTAGATGCTGGAGAGTGAGATGCTGAAGAAGTTAGATGCTGTAGATGGGTGAAGTTGCGGTTGCTGATGCTGACGAGCTGATGCTGCTGCTGCTATTTTTATTTTCCAGTTGAGTATAAGATGCTGCTTTAGGAGAACCTTTTTTTATTCCTGATAGATTTTTCATTTAGAACTATTAGATTTTTCCAAGACAGATAGATTGATCTTTTAGAGTACTTACTATGATAATCTTATTTTTCCGTCTAATAGATATGCATTGCAATTTCAATTTATTCTTATAATGATGATAAATGTAATGATCTGAATAATAAGCTTAAAACTTATTTCTTGCTTCGAAACTTTATATAAACTTTATTATTCTTTAAACAAATGACTCAGTGATTCTTTAGCTCAATGATTAAGGTAAATTGTTAAAGAGTTTATTGTGATTGAGCTGGTCTTAATCACCATCAACTGATTCCTACTAGTTGGTCCATCGACCAATGAGCGGAATACCTTAAAAGCAATGAGAAACATTATGTCGTGTTAAAAGAGGTATCCCGTCTCCTTCCAGCGAATCGTTTTTCTCCTAGGTTAAGGACGGAGGAAATCCAGGGAATAAATGAGTAAGTGAATATATATATGCGGTGTTATGGGCCCCACCATCATATGGATATAGTTTGTGTGTTGGAGGAATAATTGTACTGGGATGACCGAAGCATATAGGAGAATAATTTTTATTGATAGCGCTGGATCAGATTTCTTGGTAGCAGAGTTATGGTTACTATAGATTAGTTTGGTGCTTATTGATTATTGATTATTGATTATTGATAAGTTCATGTCTAACACTTTATGTTGAGTCGCGTTATGTTATATGTAAGTCTTCACGCTTCTGGGAAGTAGGAAGTGGAACACGTGTGGCAAGAGAAGTCACATGAAATGGTGCATTGTCTGAGTTCATATTGGTGATAACAGGTTGTGTTATGATAGGGACATTTTCCGTATAAAAGGTGTGTAAGTGAAATAGTGATCGCTTTTCTTGTGAAACTCTGGCCTTAATTCTCAGGAGCAGTATAGTCTCCACATGTGTTTTATCCCCAGAGAAACAGGTTTACTGTTTGCTTGAAAGAAGGGTAAGGTAGAGGGAAGTACTACTTTATCGATGAAACTGAAAATTCTGTGGTAGGGTAGAGGTAAGCGCTGCCTACTGGAAAATACAGAGTTCTTGTGTAAATGGTCAAAGCTATCTCTTTGGTTTAGCGAATCAGACAATGGAAATGTGTTTTAAATGTTGTAACTAACGAAGAATTGTCGAAAAAGAAATTGCCGAAAAATTTTGTAAAGGAGGGGTCAAGAGCAAAAGTGACGTAGACAAGAGACGCGCTGGGATTGGACAGTGCATTAGTCATACGGAAACAGGAGCAGAACTGACGTAGACAAAAGCCGCGTTGGGATTGGTCAGTGCGCGGTAGACAGAAATCGCTCTGATTGGAGCTTTGGTGTGAGTCGCGACAGGATTGGTCAAATAACCTAGTGACGTGGAAGTTTGTGATTGGAGTGTTGGTGTGAGTCACGCTAGGATTGGTTGGAATAACGCATACAGAACAGTGTTGAATTGCGGATCATTTGAGGAGAAAAGAGATTGTGAATCATGTCGTATTATGAGTATGGAAGAGAGAAAACGTCATGGATGACGAAAGTTAAGAATTTCTTTAAGAAAGACAAAAAGGTAGTGACTAGAGAGGGACAAATAATTCCTCCGCCGAAATCACCAGCTTCGCATATGATGCTGAAATATGGATATCATACATGCATATGGTTAGAAAATTGGACAAAATATACCAAGAATGATGGAGCATAGGCTTTCCCTGAGAATGGTTCATTTAATGTAGCTGTACTACGGAACTTGAGAGAAAAGATGGCGATGTTAGAACCTAGACCTAGACCGACACAGTTTGAAGCTTTAACGGAATGGGAAGATGAGATGTATGAACGAGAGAGATTCAGAGGATTAAAGAATCATGAGTTTGTGCCTGGAAGGTTATGGGGAGTAAATCATGAGGACAGAATAAAGCGTTGGAGATGTGCTAACATGACAGGAGGTTTGTTTCCAGCTTTTACAGTTGAGGAAGAAGCAAAGAGAAAGTGTACCAAGAAAAAGAAACATGTAGTGGTAGAAAAGAATGTGGATGGTGGTAGTGAAACGGATGACGAATTGCTGAAAGATATTTTAAACAGAAACCCACCTCCATACCAACAGACTTCTGCGGTGGTGACACCTAATGCACCGCCAATGGAAACTGGGAGGAATAAAAATCCCGAACGAAGAGATGAGACAAATAGGTCACAAGATCAATTAAAAACTTCACAAAATGAAGAGATAGAAAGTGACAATGCAACTGAATTAGCAAAAACGACAAGAGAATTGACTGAGAAAATAAGAGCATTGACAAAGAATATGGAAGCTGTAACTGTACCAGTCACGATAGGTCCAGTAATGCCAATTTTTGAGAATCAGAAAATTGATGAACGTTCTTTAGTGATTCCTATGAATTCACATTTGCAAAGAAAAAGAGAAGGGATGGAACAGAATAATGAAGATGCACACCATTTGGCTAGTACCTATAGACCAAGCCCACCTACTAATTTGACGATAAATGAGAATGAGATGAGGAGAATACCTATGGTGAAGGAGTCCGCATCAGGGACACCAGAAAGAAGTAATAATTGGATAGAATTAAATAGTACGCCTGTAGGTCCGACTCCAGATGAGTTAAATGAATGGATGAAAGCACTAAAAACAAAAGAAACAGAAGTGAAACCATTAGATGTAATTAGGTTGAAAATAGACATGGAAGAATTGATTTTAGGAACAATTGGTACAGAAAAATTAAAAAATTATCAGGATGATGAGATTATGTTTTTGTGCAAAAGTCTTACATGGAGAGCTAGAAATTTACATGACAAATTGGAAGAGACAGCAAGTGAACTAGGAGTGGAGTTTGTAAAAGTGAGAACATTGCAGAAACCATACAGAGTAGATTTTTGTGAGAAGGATATAGAGAATTTGAACACATCAGGAAGGCTGACCCAAATAAAAGAGTTAATTGTTTTACTGAGAAAATGGGGTGATGTGGATAGATGGAGAAATAGATGGACGAAAAGGAACGAGAAAAAAAACAGATAAAGCATCTTTGGCTTTTGCAGTGACAGATAAGGAACCAGTTGTAAGGGAGTACCCGATGAGAGAAACTCCAGGTGGTAGTTATGTGCATGTTCCATGGACTAGACAGGATATACTGTCATTTACAAATGACTTCCCAAAGTTGAGAGAAAAGCCAGTAGAATGGTACAGACAAGTGGAGAGATTTGTTAAAGTTTCAAAGGTGTTGTGGATAGACTTGGATGGATTGTTTGATATAGTAGTGCCAGCTGATTTGTGGACAGAATGTAAGATTACTATTGATTGGCCAACTGTAGAATATCCAAGGGACGCTAAAACAGGAGCGCGAGGACCAGAAGTGATGAGGAAGTACGACCAAGTAATTACCTTTTTGAAGAATAAGATTCCACCTAAAGAAACAGATTGGGTAAAAATTGACAGAACAACACAGGAAAGTAAAGAATCAGTGCATGCTTATTACGAAAGGCTGTTGTTGGTTTTTAAACAGTATAGTGGTTATGAGACACTAAATGAGAAGGATATGAGTTATTTTGTATATAGATTTGTGTATGGGTTGAAACCGGAGATAAGTGAAATGATTAAGCAACATATGATTTGTTGGCAGAATAGCACAGTTGACGAGGCTTTGAGATATGCTAAGTATTGCAGTGATGATATTGAGAGTAGACAGCGTAAATTGAAAGAAAAGGCCATGTGGGCACAGGTGAAAGTTGCAGAGAAGCAAGAAGCTCAATTGAGTAATACCGGAAATGAAACAGGACAGGTTAGATCCCGACCTAATATAGGTAAAGGAAAAGGACAAATGAGCATAGATGAGGCAAAGAAAAAGTGGCCATGCCACAACTGCGTGAAAGCTAGGACATTGGAGAAACAAGTGTAAATTTCCTCCAAAACCTAATGTGGAAAATCAATCATTAAATTCACAGGTGCAGAGTGAGGTAGTTACTCAACAAGGTCAGGTGCCACAACCACCACTTCCCAAGAGTGTTAACCAACAGAAATACAGTGCAGAAACAGGATTCTACGGAGGAGAACAGGTAACACAGTTGCCGCGTGCAGCTGCAATTTCTCAATATTCGTTACGACAGGATGAGGATGACACGGAGGAAAGTTTCTGACGGTGCCTAGGAGAGGGGGAAGAGTGCGTGCTTGGCGCAACTCTAGAGGTAGATCAGTCTGGTCCATTTGTGGATGGAGAAGTGAATGGTGCAAATGTAACATTCCTTGTTGACACTGGAGCTACCCGTTCTACTGTTAGGTCAGTGGAAATTCCAAACCTTCCTCTCTCAGGTGAACATATCCAAGTAGTTGGAGTTTCAAATCAGCAAATTAAGACGCCTCTTACTAAATTAGTGGAGGTAAGAATTGGTCCATTTAGTGAAATGCACCGATTTGTGGTATACGATTGTAGTCCCGTGAACCTATTAGGACGCAATTTATTGTGCAAGATGAATTGCACTATCTATTGTACCCCAGACGGAATTGCATTTCAGACCCCAGATGAAGATGTGCTGTATAAAATGACAATGGTGAATTTAGAACCAGAAGTAAATGGTTTATTTCCTGTATTTGATGCAGAGAAAATCCCAATTGAATTGAAAAAGACAGTGAAAGAAGAAGTGTGGGACTTTACAGGAGAAGATGTAGGATTAATGAAAGGAGTAGATCCCGTTAAAATAACAGTGAAAGAGGGAACGAGTTACCCAAATACGCCCCAGTATAAATTGACACCAGAAATAATTGAAGGAATAACGCCAGTAATAAATAAAATAATTGAACAAGGGATTTTAAAAGAAATCATGAGCAGTCCATGTAATTCGCCAATAATGGGACTGAAAAAGCCAAACGGAACATATAGAATTGTACAGGATTTGAGGAAGGTAAACAAAATTGTTGTGCCTTGTTGCCCAATAGTACCAAACCCTGCTGTGATTCTATACCAGATTCCACGTGAAGCAGAATGGTACACAGTAATTGATTTATGTCATGCATTTTTCTCTATTCCATTGCATCCAGATAGCCAGCCATTATTTGCGTTTAGGTTTGGAGAGCGTATTTTGACATGGTGCCGAATTCCTCAAGGGTACACAGAAAGTCCCTCAATTTTTTATCAGATTCTAAAGAAATCGTTGGAAGATTTAAGAATGCCAGAAAAGTCAGTGATGGTTCAGTATATTGATGACCTACTGGTGGCATCAAAAACGAAGGAAGCATGTGTCAATGATACAATTGCTTTGCTGAATCATTTAGCAAAAAGAGGACATAAAGTGTCCCCTTCAAAATTGCAGTTTTGTCAACAAGAAGTCCAGTATTTAGGGCATAAAATTGAGAAAGGAGTGCGAAAGGTAACGACTGAAAGAATAAAAATGATTCAAGGAATGAGAGCTCCAATGACGCAAAGAGAGGTAAGAATGTTTTTGGGAATGGTTGGTTATTGTCGACAATGGATAAGCGGTTTTTCGCTGATTGCAAAACCGTTGCAAAAACTGACAAAGAAGGATGTTAAAGATCCTTTTGAAATGAATGATGAAGAAATGAAAGCATTCAGAGAGCTGAAAAAGAAATTGTGTGAGGCTCCAGCATTAGGAATGCCTGACTATTAGAAAGATTTTGAGCTGTATTGCAGTGAAAGAGATGGATGTGCATTTTCAGTTTTGGTACAGAGACATGGAACTATGAAAAGACCCATTGCATATTTTTCAGCTGTTTTAGACCCTGTAGCGAAAGCGTTGCCTGGATGTTTGAAAGCAGTTGCTGCTACTTGTGTGAGTCTGGAACAGAGTGAAGGCATAGTGATGGGATATCCACTGAGAGTATATGTTCCCCATTCTGTGGAAATTCTCTTGACAAGAACGAAAACCCAATACATGACACATAGTCGGCTGACTAGGTATGAAAAAGTAATTTTGAGTGCAGATAATGTGACCATTGACAGATGTATGAATGTGAATCCTTCAACATCTTTACCAGATGAAGAAAGTATAATTGAAATGGATGAAGTAGATCACGATTGTCTGAATGTGCTTGAATATTGCACAAAACCAAGGTCAGACATACGAGATGAGCCTTTAAAAGAATCAGATTATATTCTGTTCGTGGATGGCTCATGTTTGAGAACGAGTGATGGAGTTCTAAGTGCAGCATATGCGGTTTGCACAGTAGCAACTGTAATGGAAGCATCTTGTCTGAAAGGGATACGGTCTGCCCAAGTCGCAGAACTAGTAGCTCTGATTCAAGCATGCAAATTGGGAAGAAATGTACGGGTTACGATTGTGACAGATAGCCAGTACGGCTTTGGGGTGGTGCATGACTTTGGTCAGATCTGGTCACAAAGAGGTTTCTTGACGTCTGCAGGAACGCCCATTAGAAATGGAGATTTTGTGAAAAGATTGCTTGAGGCGATACAGCTGCCTAAACAGATTGCTGTTGTGAAGTGCAATGCACATAAAAATGGGGAAGACTACATAACTGTCGGTAATAAATATGCTGACGAGATTGCACAGTACTGTGCAAAGAATGTGGTTTCTTTAAACAAAAGTCGAGAAAGAGAGCATATTTCTTGTCCTTTGCTTTTTTACTAACCCTGTTGAGACATGGGATGAGGTGAGACAATTACAGGAAGCTGCAGATGATGAGGAAAAAGATACATGGATAAAAGCAGGATGTAGAAAACATGAAGAAAATGATGTTTGGGTTTACAGAGATGAAAGATCAGTTATGCCTGATAGCATGATTTCTGACATGGCACGGATGTACCATGGACAAGCCCATATTGGGAGAGATTCAATGATCAGACTTTTTAGACAAACATGGTATAATCCAAAATTCAGAGCCATAGCTGAGAGTCTTTGTCAGAGATGTCTTATTTGTCAATAGATAAATCCAGGAAGGAAGACAGTAGTGAGTCTAGGAACAATAGGACGAGAAGGAGGTCCTTTCACTAGAATGCAAATGGATTTTATTGAAATGCCACCTTGCAACAGACTAAGGTATGTCCTAGTGGTCGTTTGTTTGTTTTCCCGTTGGGTGGCAGCATACCCAACCAGAAGGAATGATGGAATAACGGTAGCAAAACTTATGCTGTGAGAATTCATTCCGAGGTATGGTTTTCCAGTCACGATTGAAACAGATAGAGGAACACATTTCCAAAATGAATTAGTTAAACTGATTTGTGAAGCACTTAGTATTAAACAGAAACTGCATTGTGCATACAGACCAGAGGCTTCTGGAATCGTAGAGCAAGTGAATGGAACAATTAAGAACAGGTTAGGAAAAATGTGTCAAGCTACAGGACTCAAATGGCCAGATGCCTTGCCATTAGTTTTAATGACAATCAGAAGTATTCCTGAAAGGAAAACTGGACTCAGTCCCCATGAAATAATTATGGGACGAGCAATGAGACAAGCACAAGTACCTGTCAACAAACTACTGACTATAACTGATGATCTAGTGCTGGATTATTGCAAAGGATTGGCTGATGTGGTGCGTTCTGTGTTTCATCAGGTTGGACCGGATGCGACCACTCTTGAAAGAAAACCAGCTCATGACTTGAATCCAGGAGATTGGGTCCGCATAAAAGTCCACAGGAGAAGAAACTGTTTGGTTCCTCGCTGGGACGAACCACGACAAGTGATCCTGGTAACAACCACTGCAGTCAAGTGTGCAGGAGTGAAACACTGGGTGCATGCCAGTCACACCATCAGAGTTCCAGAACCTGAAGATCGACATGTGAGTCGACATCTGGAAGTATTGGATAACAGTTCAGCATCAGAAGCAGAAGAAGAAACAAACAGGGTGCCAGAACCTGAAGATCGACCTGTAAGTCGACATCTGGAAGACCCAACTACAAGTGCAACGACAGAAGAAGTAGAGGAAATAGTTGAAGTTCCAGAACTTGAAGATCGACCTGTAAGTCGACATCTGGAAATATCAGATACCAGTTCAGAATCTGATACAGATCATTCGGATTGTGAAGAAATTCTAAAAGAAATTGGAAATTTGAAAGCATAAGAGAAGAAACTGAGCCAGAAGATAGTAACAGTGAGCAACCAAGTACAAGTTGTGGTGAGAATCCTTCGGAGATAATATTAATAGATGAAGAAGGGAGAGTTTCAAGCAGAAAATTAGAAAATTCGGAAAATCCCGAGGAGCAATAGGGACAGATAGTCAAACACGAGAACAGGGAAATTTAGAAGCAGATAGAGAGACTGACACAAATTCGGAAGAACCTCGAGGAGGGACAGAAATAGGTGAACGAAGGAAGATAAGAAAAGAACCACAAGTAGAGGAAGAAAATGAAATTATAAGTTTCAAAATAAGAGACAATAACGAAAGAATTGAAACAGAGTCTGAAGAAAGTGGAGAAGAAAAAATCAAAAACTAGAGTCAAGAAATTGGAAAACAGAAAGAGAGGAAAAAGGAAGTGAGGCAAAAAGGCCAAGAAAAGGAGACAATTGGCCCAACGAAGTAAGAAAATTAAGATACAGAATCATAAGGTTAGATGGGAAAAGTGCTGAACAAGTGAATGAAATAACAAGTCAGAGAGAGCAAGAAAAACAAGGTGGAAAACACTTGCAGAAAACGAAAAGAGTAAAGAAGGTAAATCCGAAGTATAGATCGCCTGAATGGTTGTATCTTGCTTTGACTGATAACAAAGAAGAAAAGAACACTCACGAGAACCCAGAACAAAGAAACCAAATGGGTGAAGGTGAGGTGCAACAAACCTGAAGAAATTTAAACAGTTTCTACCGGACTTGACAAAACACTGGATCTGACGAATTTCTACCGGATATGACAAAGAAAGAATTCTGAAAAAGAATTAAAAGAAAGTACCAAGCAAAGACAACATTGGAGTACAGAGTGGCAAATAAGTCATTTCTGAGGTGTAGTGACACAATTTTCAGGAAAATAAATAAATAAGGTTATAAAACAAAATGGAGAATAATAGAGATAGAAAATGTAAATGTGAGTTTTTAAGTAGATGGTGTAAGATGTGCTGCTTTTGTACAGGATTATTAATGACAGTATGGGTGGTTTTAGCAATCACTATTCCAATTAGTTTAGCTGTAGCAAAAACGTCTAATAACACTGAGAAAGAAAAAGGAGCTAACACTCAAGAACCAGTTATTTTAAAAAGTAGTGCAGAATTACACAAGGACAAATCGATAACAGATTTTTCTAAAAATGTTTTTACTAAATTATTATATGAGTATGTAGAAACAATGGATGTAAGAGATTGCTATGTTTGTATGCAGTTGCCTGCATCTGTAGCAGAGGGTGTGACTTATCATCACCTCCCTTTGACGTATGGAATAACATATAGTGTCTTAGCAAGTTTATTTTATAAAACAGGTAGATTAGAATATTATTACACTGACATAGATAAGATTTTTGCGAAAGTTTCTGTAGTTCCCGAGCTAAACAAAATAAAAGAGGGAAAAACGTTTGGTGAATATTTTTTAGAAGATAAGATTTTAACATTAGATAATATAATTAGGTACAACCTTACCTGTGAGTTAAAGAAGGAAGAAAAAGTATTTTTAGAAATGGTTGAAGAGAGAAGAGTGAAATTTCAAAGAAAAGTGATAGAAGAGACAAAAACACCTCTTTGGGCGTTTGAGGAAGACAATCATGACAAGAAAAAGACAAATGCAGCTATGACTCTGGATTGGCCCCAACAGGGAAGGTTGTGCATTAGAAGAAATAAGACAAGATATGACAATTATTTTGTGGGTTCCAGTATTTGCCATGACAATTATCAAATTTTAGGCGGATGGGGATTCAAAGGGGAAAAGATCCAATATTTCCAGGGATCTATTATGTTTGCGGTAATAGGGCTTATTACAGGTTACCGGACCATTGGTATGGGTCATGTTATTTAGGCCTGGTTTTTCCTAAGATTTTCCATATGGACAGAAAAGAAAAAGGAACACACAGAATGATAAACACCTTTACACGTAGAAAAAGGGAAAGTTTTTCAGAAATAGTAGGTGATATTTTTGGCGCATTGATACCAGCAGTGGGAATATCTTTGAATGCATTTAGAATTCGAAAATTATCCACAGTGGTAGATCGTTTATCTACAGATACTGCTGGAGGGTTCTTGATGGTAAATACCGAGATGGTTGCCATGAGAGCTATGGTGATGCAAAATCGACTTGCCCTTGACATTCTTTTGGCAAAAGAGGGTGGAGTCTGTGGAATGCTGAAAGTCCAACATTGTTGCACTTACATTCCAGATAAAAGTGAAAATATACAGAAGTATATAACAAATATTACAAGTTTGCACAAAGAACTTGTTCCACTGGAGGTTGAAAGTGCATTGGGAAAACTTGGTAAAGGGTTTTCTTCAGTAATAAATTGGTTAACAAGAATGAGTGGATTAATAATAGGGAAAGTTATAATAATAGCAACCATGATAATAATAATAATTTTAGTACTGAAGCTTGTAATCACATGTATAAAGAGAAGAAGAAGAAAAAAGAAAATAGAAAAAGAAAACATGATAAACAAGGAGAGAGAGAGAGAAATGGGTGAAATAGAGTTAGAAGAAATAAAAGAGAACATGTACAAGAAAACGAAGAGACAAGTTGAAAGGGATACAGTTGTGTAAACTAACAAAAGCAAACGGATAAAAGATATATGCTGTCTGAAAGAATTGTATAACTTGGGTTTTGTGGTGATATTAAAAATCACCAAAGGGGGAGTTGATGGAGCAGGGTAAATGAAATTTTTTTAACCTCCTAATAATTTTCGTAAAATAATTAATAAACATGTTCGTTTAAGTAAATAACCAACAATGTATGTTACATGTGAAGGGTTAAAGGTAACACGCTATTCAGTGTGTAAAATAATCAACTTATAATTGTTTACGTGTCTAACATAACATAATATTTGCGTACTAATTGAATAATAAACGTATGATCTGTGCTTTTTAAATAAAACGTGTGGTTGCAAAATAAAGCGATGGTAAGTAAGGGACGGCTTTATATGTTGCTTTTTGCTAAGTAATACCTAATTGGGGTACGTAGAAAGACGGGAGGGAAACGAAAGGGTTTATATTCTTTGTTTTAACAATATTTTGTTTATCTTTAAAAATAGTGCGCTTAGGCCTGTCGAGCAGCGATATAACATGGCCGCCATTTGCTAGAGTACGCACGAGCAGGAAACCATGTGGTAGAGGAGAGAGGCTGGGGAAAAGGATGATCACGTGCTCGTGCTGAGAGGCTAAGATGGAAGTATGGTCAAGGCTATTGTGACCTTTCTGAGCAGATGTGTGCCAAGATGATCAGCAAGAAGCGTGAGAAGTAAAACAGACAAGTACAGCCTGAGCTGGAGTTCTGACTAAGCCAGAACCCATCTCAGAGCCCAAGGGTAACCCTATTAATCCCTTGTTCCCTGTATCACCACTTGAAACTGTACTAGGGAAAGCAGTTGCCTTAGGGGCAGTGGTGGTTGGAGTTGAATCCCTGGCCTTTGGATAATTGGCATCTTTTGTCCAATGGGTCTTGTCTTTACATAAGTAACACCAAGGTTTCTTTTTGCCTTTACCTTTGTTGGATTGTGACTCCCCCCCCCAGATGCGGGTTTTTGGGGCCCTGATGAAGACTTGTCATCTTTACCCTTGTCCCCACCCTTATCTGAAGTTTTAGCATCTTGCTTCTTCTGGTCACCACCATGATTCTGGTTTCTCTGCTTCACCCTGGTTCTGACCCACCTATCTGCCTTCTTTCCCAATTCTTGGGGAGAAGTCAGATCAGAGTCAACCAGGTATTGATGCAACAACTGATTTTGGCAATTATTAAGGATCTGCTCCCTCATAATCAAATTGTAAAATCCCTTGAAATCATTCACTTTGCTGCCAAGCAACCAGCCTTCCAGAGCCTTAATGGCACTATCCACAAAGTCTACCCAGTCTTAATTCTGTGTCTTCTGGGTATCTCTGAACTTAATCCTGTACTGTTCAGTGGTTAAGCCAACCCCATCAATGAGAGCACTCTTCAGAACTGAATAATTGTCAGCATCCTCTTCTCTAACAGTAAGAAGCTTATCTCTACCTTTGTCAGCAAAGGAGAGCCACACGATAGCTGTCCACTGCTCTTCAGGGACCCTTTGTACTTTACAGGCCCTCTCCAAAGCAGTTATCTATTTATGGATGTCATCCCCAACATGGTAGGGAGGGACAATCTTGCTCACGTTCCTATTGTCAAATGAATGTTCTTTAACTCTAGGGACACTGTTGCTGCCACCATGGGACTCTAGTCCCAACTTTTTTCTAGCTCTCTGGACTTCTAGGGACTCTTTGTCCAGGGCCAATTGCTGTTGCCTGAGCCTAAGCTTAGCTTTCTCAAGTTCCAGAAATTGGTACTCCCTGTCATAAGAGTGGTCCCTCTTGCTAGATACAGAGGTCCCTACAGACTGTCCTGAGTGATTAGACTCTGCAGAGGGAGATCTAGATCTCCTGGGTAAACTCTGCACTCTTCCAGGAGGGGTGAAGAGGGGGCCTTCTTGGCCTTCTCCATCATCTCCCTGAAGATCTGAGTTGTGCAGGTGGGAACCATCTTGTTCCTCCTGGCCAGGGTTTGAGTCTAGGTCATAAAAGGTGTCACCTCCTGACCTGTCCTCATTTCCTGCCCCACCCACTCTCTCCTGTTCATCTGACCCAGGGGTCTTCCTAAGGTCATCAAGAAGTAACGTCTCTATCAGACGTTGAGTGTTGGCACTTCTCCCTGTCTTCAGCTTTCTAAAGGCACACAGGGCTTTCAATTCTTGGAATGAAAGCTCACTGTATCTAGAGGGCAGAGAGCCACTGGCATCTCCTTGAGAATGCATACTAAGTGTGGTGAGGTGTTGCACCTACCTAACCTAGTGGGAACTAAACTCTCTGAGGTTGGAGAAAGGGTGTGCTAGACCCTTGACTTACCCAACCCTAAGTTCAGTAGAACTTACTTATTCTAAGCTAGTATTATATGTACCTAGTACTTAGTGGTTTTCAGTTAATCAATACAAAGATTTATCTGGTAAAACAATGCAGGCTTGAATCCCAACTGTTGCACACCAGTGTGAGAAGTTGGCCTTGTATATGGTGTCCACTAATTAAAGTGGGCACCTTGCACCAGTCCAGACGGGAAACATCCTTTACCACGCAACCATTACATCGTGGTATGGTTACATCGTGGTTTTGACAACGCAAGTCGTTACATCGACTTGCACTGGAGGGCGCTCTAGACTAAGGAATAGTGTGAATTACTATTCCAACACCTTCCCTACTGTACGTAGACTGGAGTTGGAATAGTAATTCACACTATTCCTAAGTCCAGCGCCCTACAACGCAAGTCGATGTAACGACTTGCGTTGTCAATACCGCGATGTAACATACCGCATTGTGATGGTACGCGTTGTACCATCATACATTCGTCCAAACAACCCTTATGGTGATTTAAGAGGTCAAAGATAACCATAGAAAGCTATCCATATACTAAAATAGTGGTATAAGAACCACAACTCGAGTCAAGACAGTGTCTAGAGGATGTAGAATCGCTGGAACCCCAACGAACCACCCAAGGTGAGTAAGTAGGGACCCCACGGAGGACGGGTTCAGTGTGGAAACACGACCGCGTGCTACGTACAATTCAATGGGAGAGTCGCAGTTGCAACTGTACGAAGAAACCCTTTGGAACATAGAAGTTTGGAGAGCCACCCCACCCGTGGATACTGAAGTACCAGAGTTATCTATCCCAGGGAAGCTGGGTGCATAGGGCTGAAGTGGCGTCGGAAACCGTTGTCGATCTCAATGGGAGTCTTTAAAGAAATGCCACTGCTGGAAGAAGGAAAAGTGTCCGGTGGAACCCACAGGTGGATTCTTGATGGAAGGAACCTGAAAGCAGAGGGGACAGAGTGTGGGTCACTAAGGAGTGACCAGGGGCTCGGTAGACAAATGCCCACCTATGTCAGGTGCCTCAGGTGTGAAGATGAAGACCTTGACTCTACAGCTGCAGGGACCAAGAGATGTCGAGGATGACCAGGAGCCGGATACGAGCTGTCCCATGAAGGATGTCGAGTGCTGATGGGTCGGTGCCCGGCGGGAGCACCAACAAGCCTTGGCAGTGGCAACACACGAAGAAGGTCAAGGAAGGTTACGGTCTGGCCCAGCAAGGACCAGGGGACTCACCACAGCAAGGGGAGTCAGGGCAAGCCTGGAACAACCAGGGGAGCCCAAGAAAAGCAGTGTTGTCCCTCAAATGGACCCACAGGCCGGAGGCACAGGAGTCGCGAGGGGACCTCTAGCAGTTTCACAAAGTAACAGCTTGCAGGGCACAGAGTATGAGGAGGCCAAAGTCCTTTGTACAAAATGTGCGCAGAGATTGGGGCTATCGATAGCCTAATGCACTTAGTTGGGGAACACCAACAAGCATATGCACTTGCAAAAGTACGCGGTGCACAGGGGTTCGGGTTATGCGGTCTCCACAAGGGATACTGACCTCAGACCTGGTGACTGGGCAGCTCAACCTCAAGGAACATAGAAACCCACCTCCTGTGTTGCTGGAGCCTTTGGAGTCTGCAGGAGCTTAGGATAAGGAGACTGGTCAGTTGTGTTATGGTGCCTGCGAATGCAGGGGAGTGACTCCTTCACCCCAAGGGAGATACTTCAGTTGTTCTTGATGCCCCACAGGTCTTGCATGGAGGCTGTATGGTGCACAGGCACAGACGATGTTTTGGACAGAGAGGGAGACGAAGTCGGGCCCAGTCGAAGTCCAGCGAAGTCCAGAGTGTCCAGACGGTCGAAGGTCAGTGGTTTCTTGTTCAGAATCTTGTCCACATGGAATCTAGGGTCCTACAGCCAGGTAAGCCCTTAATTACCCACGGGAGAGGGTTGGATAGATTCAGGGGACCCTCCCAGGGGAGGGTCAGGACAGTGGGGAGGTTACTCCCATGTCCTTTGTCCAGTTTCACGCCAGAGCGGGAGCCAACGGCTCCCAGGACTGGTTAGAACTGGACTATGTACAGGGACACCAAGTGTGCCCCAGATGCAGACTTTCAGGCACTTTGGAAGTGCACTCACCTAGCCTCAATACACTAAATCCTGTCTGGGAGGTGGTCACACCTCCCTGTGACAGGATGCCTATTGTCCTGCCTTCCCCTGCTCGAGCTTGGCTCAGCAGCAGGAGGGCAGAAATGTGTCTCTGGTCGGCAGCAAACATTTTGTGCTGCCCGGGTCGAGAAGGCTGGTACTGGGAAGACCAGGGACCCCATAAAGCTCACTTCAGAAGGATGGAATCATACCTCCCACACCGGTTACCAGTGTGGAGGTATGATTCCAAGGTGTTTGATACCAAACACGACATGTTTTGTTACAGCCGTTTTCGAGATAGCATTTTACGCGAGCATATAATGCACCTCTACCTATATGTCTGGCTGCGTCACCGACAACCCGGGAGAATGGTCTCCGAAGGCTGCAGGGGTGCTCTGCTCATGCAGGGGAACCCTCTCACGTAAAACCCAGCACCCTGCCTTCAGGATTGTCAAGGCCTGCCAGAGGGGTGACTGATTTTAAGTGTAGTGACCTATAGATATAGTAAACCTATATCTAAAGTAAGTGGTGCAAGCACCATCTTACACAGGCTGCAATGGCAGGCCTGTAGTTCCATTTTGCATGGCCTCTCAGGGGTGGCATAATACATGCTTCAGCCCATGGGAGGCATCTGGGGTACCTTTGCCCTGGGTACATGTGTACCAGATACTAGGGACTGACAAGGGTACCCCAGTATCCAATCTGGAGTGTACCTAAGTACATGGCATAACATTTTAGGGAGAAAGCAGATAGACTGGGGTCCTGATTAGCAGGATCCCAGTCAGACTAGTCAAAAACAGTGTAACATCAAGCAAAAAGTGGGGGTAACAATAAGAAGCAGATCCTACTTTCCTACAGCCGCAAAAGCTTCTGCTATTGCCTGAGGTTCGCTGAGTCTCTCCCCCTCTATAGATTGGATGACTGCCACCCAGAGGCTCGCTCTTTCACGTTTATCTAACGAGGTGAGAAGTATACACGCTTTATCTCTGAGCTCATATACTCGGTGCTGTACCATTTTGGCTGCGGTCTTGGCGGTTGCTGTCGTAACGTCTTTGTATCTTGTTGTTTAAGACTTAGCGAGTGCCTTGTGTCTTCGTCCTCTGCTCTTTTCAGCTGCGCTTTAATTCAAGGATGTCGTCTCTAACCCCTCTACCTATTTCGTTTTATCTTTCTTAATCCCCACCATCAGAAAGAGGGCTTGGTCTCTAATTACTGTTTTATATGCCTCCCGTAGTGTTAATGCTGATTCAACCGACTTTTCATTCTCAATGAAGTATTGGTTTGTCACCTCTATGATTTCTTTCCTAAACTTTTGTATCTTAAAGTATGAGTAGTTAATTGTGATCGTGTGACTGAATCTTTCTTTTCCCACTCTGTATCTTGCCCAGAGCAGGGAGTGGTCCGATTTACCCCGAGCCAGGTGTCTTACCTCCCCAAAGCCAGGAAGTTGAGATGTTAACGAAAATAAGAGGTCTATTCGCGAAAGACTATTGTGAGCACTTGAGTGAAATGTAAATTCTTGGGTTGAGGGACTGTGTGCTCTCCAGACATCAGCCATACCCATGGTGCTGAGAAACTCAGCCAAACGTGTTTGCATTACATGAGTTTTTCTAGTTGGAAATCGATCCCAAGTTTAATTTGGAGTCATGTTGAAATCACCACCCAGGAGGAGGTGTCCAGGCGGCAGTTCCAGCACGAGATTCCCTAGGTCTGGGAGTGTCACACCGTGTAGCGTTGGGGGTACATACAGTGAGAGAGTGTTGATATTTCCCCCCTCCCATTTCCCAGAGAGTGCTACATATCTTCCCTCCCGATCTGTCCATGCGTTCTCCACAATTAATGGGAAACTCTTCTTGAGGAGTATACCTATGCCCCTGGACCTGGCTGTGCACCCTGCATGCACTGCCACTTTGAAACCTCATTGGTCTAGTGCTTTACACGCATTACCCAGAAGATGGGTCTCTTACAGGAGGACTACGTCTGGGGATTGCCTCTTGAAATATTGGAAGACAATACCCCGTTTGATCTTATCTCCCAGACCGTTTACATTCCATGACATTAAGCGAATTTACGGAATCCTTTTATTATTCGTCATCTAGATGGAAACTAGTGTACATGCATCCTGGACATTGTGATTCACTCCCTTGACTATTTGGAGGAAGCGCTCTCACTGATGTGAGTATCTGGTTTAGTTGCTGCCGCTTATTGGCACTCTGCGATGACTGTGTACCTTGGTATCCCCTAAGCCTTGTAAAGTGTAACACTAAAAAAAGAAGAACCATGCCCCATAGTAACCCCTTCCCTTTGAAACAAACCCCCCCTCCCTGCATTCCTGCCTGACAGTGCTAATTCTGCCTGCCTCCCCCAACTTAGCAGAGCGCCTGTCGACCCACCCAACATAGAAAACTTTTAGGGGTTGTGGATACCCGCTTCCTCAGCCCTCCCCCCCAACAAGCGGATCTGATCTGCCCCGGCTCATTATTCTATAACAGGACAGCCCACAGTTGGGTCCCAACCCCACCCGGCGCCACCTGCATTTGTTCAGCGACTCATCCTCAACCCATCCCCAACAGGGACCCAGGAGGTACCTTTCGTTCAGGTCCAACTGTTCTCAATTTGTACAGTACCCCATTGGTCGTTTTCCTTGACTCAAAGATCTTGAACAGTTCCAGAGCTTAGTCCCCTTGATCAGTTGTGGATGGAGCCTCCCCATTTTTTCCTTCCCTTTCTCTGCTCCCCGATGTGGTTGGTGGATTTCCTTTCCATCTCCCCGCCCGTGACCTGGGAGAGAGGCCGCCAACACTGCGCCATCCATCAAGCCATGCCCATGCTGATTCCGGAGTATCAAAAAACCATGTTTTGCCCTCGGCCTCAACACGCAGCCTCGCTAGGAAGAGCATTGAATATTTCACTCCTTTATCTCTGAGTGCTTGTTTCACAGATAAAAAACCACGTCTCTGTCTCTGCACCTTCAGGGTAAAATCCGGAAAGAAGGTTATTTGGGCATTTTCGTAGCGCACCGGTGGGGCCGCTCGGGCAGCCTGCAACACAATGTCTCTGTCCCTGAAGTTGAGAAGACGAGCCACTATCGGTCCGGGCGGTGCTCCTGAGCGGGCCCCGCCCCCCAGCGCTCGATAAGCTTGTTCCACCGAGAAGAATTTAGACAACCCATGAAGCTGTAGAAATTTAAGGATAAGTTCCTCCACAAAGAGGTCAGTGGCGGTTCCTTCTGCTCGTTCCGGGACCCCAGAATGCGAACGTTATTTCACGAGATCTCCCCTCATAGTCTTCGAGTCTTGCCTCCAGGTGCGCCGTGGTTGTTTCTAGATCTCTCACCTGGTCTTTGTGGGTCTTGGTGTCCTGGAGACGCTTTAATCAGCGGCCTTCTTCTACGGCAGTTGGCCACACCCCCGCGTTTGCTTATTTTTAAATTTCAAATTTGTCCCTTCTAGATTGAATCTATGTTGTGGCCACTTTGCTTTCCTCCCTCCTTTCTATGTTTTTAATGGCTATTGATTCACAAATCATCAGTGTGTGCCCTGAAGAAGGTGGGGGGTCGGCTGATGACTGGCACCTAAATGCGCTTCGGCACCAGCCGGCCATTGGGACACCATCGAAAAATCATGATCTTTACAAAATGTACCCTATATGTGTTGAACATAAGGAAAAGACAATATATGCGTTAGGACACTAGAACAGATGGGCTTATGAGAGATTTTTAATAAACTGCTAATTTCTGATAAATAAGTCTCTTTGACCATTGGTGAACAAATTGAAAAGGCTGTTTCTTTCTATGATTCTATACACTATAAGCTTTTATAGTATTTATGATAGACTGCAATGTTTTGGTATGGATGGAGTGTGTGACGTGAGTGGTGTGGAATATATATTGTGAAGGGTGGGAGGTTGAAGATTATTTCAGAAAATATATGATTTATTATATGTACGTTTACTGAACATGGATATGACATATATGGTATAAGAAAAAAGGAAAAAGAAATTCAAATTATAAATAAAACATATTTGAGAATGTTTCTAATGCTTTGAAAGGTTCTATTGTGGCCCGTATATATTGATGACTCTATTATAGAGCATATCTTGGAGGTGAGTTTTCTTTCTTGTGTTTTGGTTTATTTCCCTGTCCAGCTCCAACATCATCACTTATGTCTAGGGAACCCCTTCATTAGACACTCTAGTTAACTTCACCCATTTTCCTGCCTTTCAACCGACTTACGCATGGCAGTGCCCCGCCAAAAAAAGCTTGATGGAAAGGCAGATCGTAATCTGGATGGCAGGAACCTTGGCGGGACTCCCTCCAAGATCCTGCCGTCGTCGCGGGAGCTGGAGTCTTGGCAGAGGTGGCGACACTGCAGCGGTCTTGTAAATGACTTCTCACCAAGATCTAAATCAGGCGATCGGACCACAAAGGCAGCAGGCGGGAAGACTGCCGAAAAAAGCGACGGCAGGACCCATCTGCCAAGATCTAAATCGAGTCCTTAAATGTATTTTTTTAAACCAATTTTATTGTTTTACATGTCCACAAGAAACAATACACCATCATTAACAAAATAGCACCACAGAACAATGTCATGAATGGAAGTTACATGTTCAAACCATGATAGTCCCCTCATTTCCCCCACACCATCTCATGCTTTTGCATACAGCACAATGCAGCGTATATAGGCTTCTCCTGCTGGGTGCACCAGTCTATGCCTGCCCTCCACTCCGCCAAGTAGGGGGCTCATGTGGGGGCTCCACCTCCGGGCAATATTGCAATTGGTAACCAATGAGGCGTCCCCAATAACCACATGGTCCAAGATCATCCATATCATCCATATTGCCTAGTAGGTCACTCTAGGAAAATCTTAATGCTAAAGATTTACTTCAAAATAATTCAAAGTACAAAGGCACAAATTGCAGTTAATCAAATAGAAATCCAGTCAAAGTGCTAAGCCCAAAATACAAAGAATCATGAGCCCTGCTGGGCCGGCCCATTAGCTTATGAAGCTGGCTTGGGCCACTGAAGAACACACAATAATGTGTGCAGAATGAGCCCGGCAAAGGGAGGGGAAGGAGTAGGAGCAGCATCGCCGGTGCCCAGCTGTGAAGAGCCATTTTCACCCCTTTCCTCACTGTATGAGCTGGCACTGTCGTTATGTGTCCGATCACTCCCTTGCCTGGCCAGCACATAATAGGTGTGGGAGCAGCCTCGCCGGAGCAGCCCAGGTGAGGTGGGCCATTTCACACTGTCACCTTGCATTACACCGCCTTTATACTGCCCTTGTCCCTGCCCCGTAAGGCTCTCTTGACATGTCCAGCATCAGCGCTGTCTCTGCGAACCGACGGACCTTGGGACTACCTGAGGTCGAAACAAGGAGGAAGAACATTGGGGCATATTATCAAGAACGGCGTTAAAAATTATCGCCGGTTTAGCGGCAGAAAACTGCCGCTAAAGCGGCGATAATGGGCTTGATAATATGCCCTTGAGAATTCCAATAGAAGTCCATGTTCTGGTGTGAACATGGGCTTCTATTGGAATTCTCCAGGGAATATTATCAAGCCCATTATCGCCGCTTTAGCGGCAGTTTTCTGCCGCTAAACCGGCGATAATTTTAACGCCGTTCTTGATAATATGCCCCTTGGAGAGAGTGAGGAGGGCAGAGAAAAGACAGAGGAGAGCCTGGAGAGAAAAAGAAATGGTCAGGTAAGGTTTGGGATAGGAGGGAGGAAAAGACACAGGGCTATGGAAAGAGTAAGAAGCACGAAAAGAAATAAAGAGCGAAGATTAGAAAGGAAGTGCTGGATGGAAAGAGTACAATTTTGGTAAAGGAGCGGGTGAGAGAAAGTTACAGAGGGCGTACCATCAGTGAGTGGAAGAGAGATCAAGAGATTAGAGACAGTGAAAAGAGAAGAAGAAGGCTGAGAAGTAGCGAAATAAGAGGTGGTGAAAAGGTGAGAAGTAGGAATTTAGGTGTGCACGTGCGTAAAAAAGGGAGAGTGAGAAATAAGAGAGAGAGAAGCAAGGTCATGTGCACCACTGGCTGTGATTCCTGGGGGTGTGCAAGTGGTCTGCTTTAACTTTTGGTAATGCAAGCTCTGCTGCTGAGACTAGACATGATACGCTTACCTGTTTATCTGTAGTGTGTATTTGTAGAGGACGGCCAAGTGCTTTCCTATTGCCCTTCACTTTGCATTTGTGTAAGCACTGTCTGTAGAAGTGTTGCTTTTACCCAACTGAAAAGTACTCAATATTCCTACCTTAGAAGGATGCTTTAGTTTTGCCTTTATTAGCACACTTCACCTGCAGGTCACAGCAGATGTCAACAGCAGTCACAATTCATTGAGCAATCCTGCAGGATCACATCACTAGTAAGAGAGGCAACATATCCTTGGAGCTTTCGTGGGGCTGTTGGCAAGGCCTCTACACTCACTGCTGCTTATGTCCCAGAGTTCAGCAGTGAACCAACCTAAGCATACCTCTTTCCCAAACTTTGGTACATACACACTTGTTGATAATTCATATAATACATTCAATGAGTACTGTTATTTTCAAGGAGGTGCCACTCGCTGCCACTTTAAAGGGGCTTTTAATAGGACAGCAAGGGCACTTCTAAACACATTGGTAATACTTTAATGGGGCAATATATGAATTTCTAATAAGGTTCTTAATAATGTTGGGTGATGCTTGTGGTCTCATCCCAGTCCCAGCAGTAAGGGACATTCAAGCTTCCAGCCTCCCCTCACTATGTCTGGGCCACTTTCCTCACTCTCCAAACTGCCAGAGCAGAAAAACAGTCAGACGTGTTATAAGGAGCCGGCTTTGTGGAGATTTGCAAACGCCCCTACCTTACAAGATCCCTTCTGATAAAATTATCTCTCATGCCCTTTTTTCTCACCTCTTACGCTTTCAAACAATCTCTTTCTCTCCTCTCTATCTCTGACTTTATCTCTCTTTCTATCCATGCCTCACCACCCTTCTGTCTGTCTCTCTTTCTCACCTCACTCACCACTTTCTATAGCACCCCTCACTATTTGCATTCACCCTTCTTTACCAATCTCACTATTTTTTGTCTACCTCCCTCTAACGTGCCTAACAAAAAAAACAACAACAAAAAATTAATGTGTCCTCATGTAACGCAACTGGTGCTCATTTAAAGCGCTCTGATACCTGATTTCAGGTCAAGTTCGCGCTATATAAAACTTCAAAAATAAATAAATAAATAAACTTACTTTTCGCCTTTACCTTGCCTCTTGGTGTACAGTTCCCTTCTCTTTGTACTTCACCTTTTGCTACTTCCTTTTTCTCTTTTGGTGCCTCATTTATCTCTGCGTCACCAGTTTCTAAATCCCTGCCTAAACCTTTCTACCCCCCTCTCTGACTACCTTTATGACACCTCTTTTATTACTCTCTACCTCTTTCTAGACCTCACCAATCTTTCCGTCTCAGATCTCTCCCCTTAGTTGACCCTAGCTCTTCCATCCCACCCCTTTTCTTTCCCTCTCTCTTCACTAATCTCTACACCTATATGTATTTACCACTTATAATATATTGTAGCCCTTTATGTCTACCTCACCTCATTCAAATACACCTCTCTGTATCCCACATCTCTCTCCTACTATCTGTCCCCACACCACATCTCTTATTGCCTACCCCAGCTCTACCTCACCCCTTCCTTAGCACCTTGCAGTCCTTTCCATCTCACTGCCCTTTCTATATCCACCATCTAATTTACTCCTCTCTCAACCCCATCTATTTCTTTACCTCACCATCAGTCTCTATGCCTCACCCATCTCTACCTTTTTCACCTCTATCTGTACCTCCCCACCATCTTCCTCACCATTCTTTCTACTTCACATATCATACACTATATCATCCTTCTCCCCGACATTTCTCTCTTTCTCTCAATACCCTACCTCTCAATTTCCCTCATTTGATCCCTGTCTCACCTCTTCATCTCTTCCTACCTCTATTCCCTCTATGCCACCTCTCACAACCTTACTCCTTTATTTCTAACCCTCCTTCTCTACCTCTAGCCCTCTTTTTAAACTATCATTGCCTTTTCTGTCTGTCTCTTCCAAATCTATCCCTGGACCTCCTTTCAACACACCCTTCTTTGCCTCTATTTATACGTCTCTCCACTTCACCTCTCATGCTCTTTCTTACACTCTCACTCTTCCTCTGTCTGAATCTCTGAGGTAGAGAAAACCCTCTCTTTCTCTACCTCATATCTGTCTTTCTACTTCACCTCTTTTCTCCCATTTCAATACACCTTTCTCTCTCTTCACTGCCCACTTTACCTAACCTATGTCTCTGTGTCCTGCTTCTCATTCTGCCCTTCTCTCTACCTCACCGCTGTCTCTAGCTTACATTTCTCAGTACTTCTAGCTCATCTTTTTGTTGTGTACCTCTACAGCCATCCATCTCTAGCTCTCTCTAGCTAAACCGCCTTCCTGCATTACCTTCCTATTACCTCATCCCTCTGTGTACCCCACCACTGTCTTTACATTTCATTAGCCCTTTATCTAGCTATCTCTACATATCGACCTCTGTACCCTACTCCATAATCTTATCTGTCACTCTACCTCCCTTTTCCATCTACCACTTCCTCTTTCTACCTCTCCAAACCTTTCTTTCTGTGCACCTCACCATTCTCTTCTTACCTTATGTGTCTCCTTATCTCATCTATCTCTTTACATAATCTCTGTCTCTACCTCCCTCCTCCCTCTACTTTACATCTCACTGTGAGATGCATTACTTCTCTGTCCTTTCTAGTTTGATTATTCAGCAGAGTTGGAGATCACTTCTTAGCCAGAGAAAGAAAGGAGGACAAGAAGGGGGGACGGGTGGGGGTTAGAGAATGAACCAGATAGGTATTTTATTTCACCTGATATTACTCTGATGATCCTCAGAGAAGTGCTTTGATCATCACTGTTGCAGTAAGAGGGCCAATGGTGAAGAGGGATTTATTTGTGATTACAAATATTCTACAATCACAAGCACTATGTGCGTATGTTTTAATATTATGCACTGGTCCACTAAGCATCCACCAATTCACCCTTACTGCGTCTTTCCAACAATGATAGAAACCGGCTTGACAAAATATTTGGATCAAAATACAAAAGGAAATATCTTTATCAATGTTTGATCAAGCTTTATATTGGTTCTATTTGGCTGGCAGATGCTGGGCAGTTTTAGCTTTTGGCTGTTACTGCATGTCCACATTTCTGAAACGTTAACTTATAGTTCATTGTTGTTTGACATCATGAGGACTTACATTATCTGAAAATGAGTGAACATTTTACAGCTGTTTCAAACAATGGCCCCCAAAGTAGGTCATACATGTGAACCCAAAAGTCCATAAGATGGCACTGAAAACAGCAGGCCTGAGAGGTTTCTGCCTCAAGGCTCTAACCTCATCTCTTTCTCATCCAGCAAGGGTTTTCTGGAGGGAAGAGGAGTGCTAATTTAAAGATTTCCTTTCCTACCTTCAGATTTCCATGCTCACTTATTGTAGTGTCGTCATGCATGGTACCTAAACGCAGCGCTAGGACCATGCAGGGTGAGCCGAGGACGGAAGAGGGAGGGGGCGGAAGGAAGCGGGGAGCGAGGAGGAAGAGGAGGGATCAGGAAGGAAAGGGGCTGAATGGTGGAAGGAGGGAGGAGGAAAGACGGGGCTTGTGAAACCAGAAAAGAAAGGAATCAACTAGCGATACCGTGTCCGCCCCTGATTACGACTTGACAACTGGCGACGAAGGTGGTTGACCCCTGTGACCCACCAGCATTTCAATCCCGGCTGCTGCGGCAAGTCTCTACCGCCCCGCACCAAGTCATCGGGCCTCCAGCCAGCAGCTGCAACCCTACGCTGTTGCATATTGGACAGCCCACGGGGCACCACTCACCTCTCCCTCCGGCAGCCAAGTCCCTTCCACGGTAACTACCGCACTAGCCGAGACCGGAGCACAACCTGCACTGGCCTTCTGATGTGTTCACTGAAGCTCGTAAACGCCCTGCCGAGCTCCAGGCGTCCTGCCACGTCCGCTGCATTATACTCCAGCTTGCCTGCCACGACCCCACTGCTGCGTCTAAGTGAGCCTGCTTCCGCCGCATTGGGCTCCAGTGTGCCTGCCACGACCTCACTACTGCTTCCAGGGTGAGCCTACTTCCCAATACTCTCCTGCAGCCTCATGCACGTGTGTCCTCCTGGGCGGCCATTTTGAAGTCAGGCCACCTGGTCAGAACCTCTGTTACTGCTCCAGGCGGCCATCTTTAAGACAGGCACCACCACTTCTGACAGCCTAGACATAGACCTGGGGACAACTGCAGCCTACCCTATGCTCAAATATACCCAGAAGCTTTCCCCATTACGTCCTGCTGACCCCTGGAAGGAGCTAGTCATCCATACTCTCACGCTACACTGCAGCGGCGCACCCTAGGCGCTGCCAGCACTGCGACTTACTGCCGGACCTGTAACGTACCACCATGTCGTTATCCCCAGACACCTCACAAAACGCGCAGCCCGGACCAGTGATGCTAAGCGTATTCTTTCTACGCTCCCCCAGAACCTCTGGTTCTCACATCTGGCAGTGGCATGGGTCCTCGATGGCCACGCTGGTTAGAAGACTTCAAAGACTTCATGAAGGAGTCGCGAGTCACCGACCCGACCAGCAACTCATTGCCCTGCGCAACCTGATTGGCAAAGACATTAGTCAAATCATCACAGAACTGCAGACCGCCATGTCTACTTCATATCCAGACGTGAGAGATGCACTAAACAGGAAATTCCTCCAATAACGCAACTTAGACTATGAACGCTACACCTTCAATCTGGCCTCACAGGAAAAGGATGAACCGATGGGCGACTTTATCACACGCCTCAAACGCCTAGCTCGTTACTGCGAATTTGATAACTTCACCACGGAAGACGCTCTCCGTTTACGAATCATAGAGGGATACCAGTCAGAATCACTGCGCCGTCGCCTGCTGAATAAACACTACTCACTCGACGACATTAAAGAGCTGACAAGAATCAATGATCAGGCTGAAGAACATGCCAAGCAGATGGAAGCAGGCAAAACAGAAAAACGCGAACAAGCATTCCGACTTCAATCTCAGGCAAAACCACGATGCCAGTCAGATCACAGAAGAACCTCCAAACCCACAAGCCAGACCCGCAGCTCGAACGGGAGCAGAAGCAGATGGAAACAGCAACTACAATGCTATTGCTGCAGTCAAGAATACCCTGATACAGGCCCCTGCCCTGCCATGGGGCAGCAATGTCACTGCTGTGGGAAAGAAAACCACTTTGAACTGGTGTGCAGAGCATCTCGCAAGGAACTAGCACAAACCCAAAACAACTCTGGACCTCGTCACCATGCAAGAGCAGTACACAACAGGCGAGAACGATCAACCAACTCATCAAGATCCAGCACACGATCTCATCTCACATACCGATCTCGACGCTTGTTATCGAGGGAATCCTCAGCCCTCACCCCCATCTCTCAAGACAGTGATGAATACGTGTGCATGGTAGCAGACCTTGACAGATTAAAGAAATATCCAAGGTTACACATTCAAATGGGAAACCATCCAGCACAATTCGTCCTAGACACAGGAGCATCCCTCAACTACATATGTGCTACTGAATACAGGGAAATTAACCCAAAACCCAAACTGCAGAAGGCTGCTGTGTGTGTCTACACATGGATGTCCAAAGAACCTTTACCGTGCCTAGGACAATTTTGCACATCATTGACATATGAAGACAGAATGGTCCACGCACAGATTCATATCATAGAAGGACCCGAAGCAGCTGACTGCCTTCTCAGCTTGCCCACCGCGGAACGCTTGAAAATGGTGGAGATACTATACAAAGTAGATGATACCCCAGACATCATCAGTAAGTTTCCAAACGCTGTTCACCGGACTAGGAAAACTAGCCCATCTTAAAGTCCGACTACACATCAACAAACAAGTAACACCTGTGGCTCAACATCACCGGAAAGTGCCATTTCACCTCCAACAAGCTGTAGACGAAGAGTTACAAGACCTATTGCGAGCTGACATTATCGAGTGATTGCGAGCTGACATTATCGAGTGGTCGACCGGTCCAACTCCGTGGGTATCCCCAGTGGTGGTAGTACCCAAATGGGAGTCGAACTACAAAATGCGTCTCTGCGTGGGCATGAGAGCCCCAAATACAGCCATAGAACGAGAATGACATCTGGGGCCCCACATTAACAACATGATCACCCGACTAAATGGGGCGAAAGTCATTTCCAAACTGGATTCAAACAATGGCTACCATCAGCTCGAGCTTCACAAGAAATCCCGCTATATCACGACATTCTCAACTCATCCAGCCCTCTTCCGATACAAACGCCTCAACTTTGGCATTTCATCAGCCGCAGAAATATTCCAAGAAGCAGTAAGGCGAGTCATTCATCACATTCCTAACTCATTTAACCAGAGTGATGACATCCTGGTGTTCGGTGACACCCTCAAGGAACATGACAAAGCTCTGGATCAAGTGTGCCATGCCTTACTAGACGCCAACCTCACACTCAATCGAGACAACTGTGAGTCTCACAAATCCACGCTGAAATTCTATGGCCATATTTTCTCCAGCGAAGGAATGCGACCTGACCCTGAAAAGGTGACTGCACTAGCTGACACCCCTTGCCCACGAGATGTCAGTGACATACGATCTTTTCTAGGCATGGCCAGCTATTGCTCCTGATACATAAAGGATTATGCCACCAGTAGCTATCCCTTGCGTGAACTCACGAAACAAGGTCAAGCTTTCCGATGGTCAGCAAAATGCAAGCAGGCATTCAACAAAATCAAGACAGCCGTGGGTTCTGCCATCAACCTAGCATACTTCAATCCTCGCAGAAAAACTGAAATCACTGTAGACGCCAGCCCAGTGGGACTCGGAGCCATCTTAGCTCAGTATGAAGATGAAGGTGACCAACGGCACATCGTAGCATACGCCAGCCGCAGACACTGAGAAAGCATATTCACAGACAGAGAAAGAAAGCCTGGAAGTTGTCTGGGCGTGCAAGCACTTCCACATTTTTATCTATGGGAAGCACTTCACTTTAATCACAGACCATCAAGCTCTCATAACAATATTTGGAAATTCCAGAGCGAAAATGCCACCTCAGATTGAGCGCTGGGGCATTCGCCTGCAAGAATATACATACACCTTTGTCCACAGGCCAGGGAAGGCAGAAAATCCAGCTGACTACATCTCAAGGCATCCCAGGAACACATCAGAAACGAGACACTCGCTGGCTGAAGAATACATTCACTTCGTCATCGACCAAGCAAGACCACCAGCCATCCCACTGGAAGCGATCACAGAAGCTACAGCCAAAGATGCTATGCTTCAAAACATAATGCATCGCATTCAAACAAACTCCTGGAGATATCTTGACGAAACATCAAACGGCAAAAGAGTTAACCTACATGACCTGGTGTCCTTCTGACATGTTAAAGATGAACTCACAATCAGTGACAATGGATTATTACTACTAGAGAAACGGACTGTCATTCCACAACAGCTACGACAAGGTGTTGTCAACTTAGCGCATGAAGGACACAGAGGCATAGTGGCAACCAAAAAAGCGCTACGTGAACGAGTCTGGTTCCCCTCACTCCATCAAATGGTCGAAGCCACGCTTCAAGACTGTCCCCAATGTCAACTGGTAGGGCGAGAAGAACCACGTCCCCCACTACAGATGACCGATCTCCCAGACAGCGTGTGGCAACAGGTAGCCATTGACTTCTTTGGCCCTTTAAAATCCGGCAAGTACATCATCGTCATAGTGGACGAATATTCAAGATTCCCCGTCGCTCAACAAGTATCGTCGACAAGAGCGACCACTATCATACCAGTCCTGGACGAAACATTTGCCGCGTGGGGAATTCCCAAAGTAGTGAAAACTTATAATGGCCCTCCATTCAATGGACACGACTTTGCAAAATTCACAAGCCACCTCAATTTCAGACACCAGAAGATCACTCCCATGTGGCCTCAAGCCAATTCGTGGAGAGATTTATGGCCACACTAAAGAAGACCATCCAGCAAGCAGAACTGACCAGGCGAGATGTTCAACTTGCCCTGAACGAAGTGCTACGAGCATATCGGACCACGCCCCACAGCACCACCAATAAATGTCCAGCTACCCGGGTACTGGAAAGGACACCGTGTACCAGAATACCTATCATGGACACCACTGTGCGTTCAAGCCCTCACCAACATGCTCACGCCACACTAGCATATATAGACAAGACCAAGAGACAAAAAATGAAAGAATATGCAGATAATCGCCAAAATGCCAGAACCTCCGACATCCAGAAAGGAGACTGGGTGCTAGCCCGACGAGAACAAAGTAAAAAAACAGACGGCAGATATCGTGACCAACCCCTAAGGGTAATGAGCCGTAAAGAAACCATGGTCACCGCTGCACCTAAGGACAAAAAAAATCACACTAAACATGTCACACTTCAAGAAATGCAATCCAGCAGTCAGCACCCAGACGGAAGAGTCAGAACACGACTCAGGTCAAGACGCAAATAATTGTGAAAAACTTGAGGCCTCGTCAAGCCCAAAAGAGTCAAGAGAACCGCACCCTCCACGCCGGCCACAGGGAACCATTTGGCGACCCACTCGGCTCATTGAAGAACTGCGAACACTGACCACTGTAAGAAGGGGGGAGATGTAGTGCCATCATGCATGGTACATAAGCGCATCTCTAGGACCATGCAGGGCGAGCCAAGGATGGAAGAGGGAGGGGGGCGAAAGGAAGTGGGCAGCGAGGAGGAAGAGGAGGGATCAGGAAGAAAATGGGCAGAACGGTGGAAGGAGGGAGGAGGAAAGACGGGGCTTGTGAAACCCGAGAATAAAGGAATCAACTAGAGATACCGTGTCTGTCCCTGATTACGACTTGACACTTATGTCAGGTCAGAGGGGTGAAAAAAGCTGGTTTCTACAGTGCCCACTACCAGCAGGATCTTATCTAAAGATCGCAGCAAGAGAACAAAGCAAAGAGCTAACCAGCCCACAGGTGGACAGGACACCATGCATCAACAGACTGCAGCTTCAGGCCACTTCGTCAACTCTTTATGTCCCAGCCAACTCATGCTCAGCTTAAGAGGAAACAATACTGGCCTAGACAAAGGCCTTGAGTGGCCCAGACTAACTCCCGAGGCCAAGGTAGAAGGCAAGCCACAAACCTCCCATCCAAAACCTCTAAGGCCATAATTTTCTGTAATTCTGCCAAGCTATGAAGATCACAGGACCACAGCACCATCTATTTCACCTTGAAACCCCACTCTCCTCCACCAAGGACAGACTAATGCAGACTGACATAAACCCTTCAATCTTGGCTAATTTCTATGATAATCAGAGTCCAGGACAAGGTTGGGACAGGGTAACTAACTTTGTTGTGCAGGGCATTGACACTTCAAATAAGTATTCAGTTTTCAAAGCTGCTGTGTTTCTAGTCTTGTCAATGTTATTGACCCTTATAAGCTTTAAAATGCTTAATTTATCACACATATTTGCAAAAATTAGACCCTGATATTAATCTAGCAGTGTTTCATGAAACGTTGCGACCCGCAAACATGGGCCACCATTTTTGGGGTGTCCGGGTCAATCTTCATCGCAATATGACCCTGCTTGCTGTGTACCTACTAGAACTTGAGGCCTCTGTGGATTGGCACTGACAAGCAGCGTGAACAGGGGAGATATGGAAACACTAACTTACCAGCCCACCGCTCAGTCTGCATTGGAAATAACTTTTCAAAGCACATGGTGTTTCCTGTATCTCTAGGGAGGAGAGCTGTGTTCTGTGAAAGACACTGAAACATATGTTCCGCGTCAGCTCAGTTATATTTATATTTCCTAATGCTCACATTTATTTTCTTGGGCCTTAAAACAAATTATGGTTTCCTTCTCAGAAACCTCTTTATCATGCACTTTATAAATAGTAATTTTCTGAACTGATCATCAGCTTTCGATGCCAGGCCACAAATCCCAGAACACATTGCAGACAAGGTGGAGCACAGGTGTGCCTGCACATTCCACAGTCTAGAATATGAAAATAATTGGCAAGCAAAGGGGTGCAACTAAAACAGTATTATTAATATATAATTATTATTATTATAATAATTATTATTATTATCCTGTTCATAACAGAGCAAAGCAAAGCATACATAAGAACATGATCAGCTTGTGTTGGGAGGGGGGCGTTGGATATATATAGCTATATAGTTGAAAGTCATGTTGTATGTTATACAGCCCATAAGATGTACCTATCTCATTATTTTACTTTGGTGGAACAAAGTGAAAAAATTCAAATCGTACTCTATTTCAAAAACTAAAATGGAGAATTTAATTACATTTTTAGATGTGATCTGTAGAAGCGAAATGCATAAATGCTGCAAAAATATCAATCAGTGGCGACCACCAGACCCAAGTTTATATATATGATCAAATTGCTCATGTTGTTTAGGATAAGGTGCTGCTGCCAGGCTGTCAGGTCTAGGAGTTGTAGTTTTTGCCTTCTCAAACATATTCTGGGCTGTGGGGATAAATACTCTACAGTTCAACACATACATGACTGTACAGGGAAACCTAAACACTTCAGGTAGGTACTGTTTATTGTATTCTTTCTTAGTGTATCAAACAACAAGGTGATGCAAGGAATGCTTGAATTAATCTTAACCACTGGTGATCGCTCTGGCCGCATTTCAGTCTATGGTTTTTCACCCACTATGCGCTCTAGAAAGAGACCAGCCATGTGAAAATCAGTCTTGGTCCTCTTCCAGCAGGAAAAGACCAGTCAGCTAGGTCCCCTCCAGACAGGAGGACATACAACCCAGGCCAGTTTCGGCATGCCTATGCCTCATCAGCAAGGTATGGCTTGTGCTCTTTAATGCCTTAGCTGATGGGACTTCTCCCCACCCCCACTGCTGAGGTCTTTTTGGCTATTTGGGGTAGTTCGTGCTTAGGGCCCTATAATATTTTTTCCACAAAAGGTATCCACGCAAAATTTGTGTCCTTTTTTCCCAAAGTCTTGTGGATTTTAAAGTTACACAGGGTTTTTGGATTACCCTGAAGGGGACTGTGAATATAGGGAAAATATAGCTAAATTTTGAGTTTTGGTGGGAAAATAGGAAAAAAGTTCCCCGGATAAAAGTGTTTGTATTTTTCCTACAAATGGCATTAACAAACGGTTTGCTGTGCTAAAGTTACCATCTTCCCAGCTTTCAGGAACATGCAGAGCAGAATAAAAAAACAAATTCTTTGCCACCGTTTTGGCATTTATCAAAGAGGTAGCCTATTTTTTGTGCTCTCAACCTACTTCCAGTTTGTGGTGGAAACCAGTGTGAAGCCCATGCAGGGCCGGCTTTAGATTTCCTCACCATCACCTTTTAACAGTGCCCATCAAGTCTCCATAACCACTCTCTTTCAAATACATTTAATTCGTCGCTCATACAAGTGTAGGGTGTCAGAGCACTTAGCATCACACACACATTACACAAAGACAATCAATCATACATATGTACATCAGTGTATAGGAAATGTTACATAAGCCAGAGGACTACAAGGTGTAGGAGTGACATGTCATCCATACTGGTAGGCAGTATAGTTTAAGAGTGCTTGGTTTAGAGAAACATAAACTTAGAACTGACAACGGAACACCATAGTTAGGGGTTCACTTTAACGATTTCTATCCAAATGAACCCTTTTTGAAACATTAATCTATGCTCTAATCCTTACATTGCAGTGTGCATGCAGTTCTTTAATGAAAAATAATAATTCACTGTTCTATATTAGGATTTTAACTTATAAACTGCAAGTAACAAAAGGATGTCTCTTAGTAAAGCAATAACCCACAGACCTATTTACATTATATGCACTTTGTGATTATCATGTTACAAATTCATTGCAGCACACATATTAAATCTATGTGCTATTATTATAATCTGTCAAAACTGATCTCTCTCCAGGAAGAACATTAATCACCGGAGTTATCTTGACATTTTTATTATTGTCTGGAAATTGCTGGAGGTAAGGAACGGGGCAGCAGGTGCTTTTAAAACCAAAATAAATTTGCAAACTCAGCACCGTTTGAATTCAGCACCTCGTCACACCGCCCTTGAGCCGGCCCTGAGCCCTTGAGTGATCCAAAAAAGCTATTGATTTCTGAAACCTAGACAAGATTCTGAATTCAGCAAGGGGTCATATGTGTAGATCCCTCAAGGTTTTCCCAAAGAAACTAACTGTTAAAATAAAGAAATATTGAAAATGAGTAAGAAAAAACAGTCATTTGCAACAACATTTTCATCTGTAACTTTTTGTCATGATACATTGTGGCTCTCCGCAGATTCCAGAAGTTTTCTCCACAGAAATGTGAGGATAATGTGTGGTTTTAGTCAATGTTTGAGGTTTGCAAGGCATTGTGGGTAAGAAAATGTGGTAGGATCCATATGAAGCACACCACCCTGCATTCCCACGGGTGTCTAGTTTTCAGAACTGTCCCAGTTGGGCTAAACCTCCTATATGCCCCCTGGGGGGACAGAAAGACACTATTGCCCCTTCTGGGGTGGGGGTTTGTCTCAATGTCAGGATAGGCCACCCCCTCCTTTTGTCTTTTTTGGCTCAGTTTTGAAATCCCTGGTGTTTGGTTGGCTTTCTGCCCCCCGGGAGGGGGAATTGGGGGTGAATACCAGTATCCACCACCGGGGGGGGACATAAAACCTATTAGGCCGTGGAGTGGGGAGAGCACCAGCCCATGCCCAGTGGGAGATACCCCCCCAAAGGAATTTACTGCATAAATGCAGTCCCTGGTATCTAGTGGGCTTTCTGCCAGTTGGAGGTGACAGATTGGAGAATATAACCCCTCATCCACCCCAGGGGGGAGCAGAAACACTGTCTGCCATTGTTTTTGTGGTGGGGACATGGCCATGCCCATGATGGGCAGCCCCCAACCCTATATGTTTTTATATTATGCCCTGATGTTTAGTGGGATTTCTGCCCCTTGAGAGGTAGATGGGGGTAATCACCCCCATCCACCCCCCCATGAGGAGCAGAAAGACTGAATGCCTTGCTATTGGGGTGGGTTGCTGTGGATTGCTTGGCGTTGGTGCAAAAGTCAGCCCATGAAGAAGTGCGTGATACGCACGAAACGCGTCGGCAGTTTTGACTTTTCTTTGGTGCATTGATCAACTTGAAGGCTGCAGCTCACGCCAATAAACGATAAGTACTTACCTTCCTGTTGTGAGGCTTCTTTTTCTGGGGACAACACTTTGTTGGATTTACATGCGGCCAGTCCTGCTGCGAAAGAAGTCCCGCCGTGGTGCAACCACGGATCATTGCTGGCGCCAACCGACGTCAGCATCTATGAGCAGGACGGAGCGTGGTGAGAGTCGTATGGTGCATCCCCCAAATTTTGAACATTTTCACCACCCCACTTGTGTTTTACTTTCATCATGTTGCAGCATGCATGCTTAGTCACTGTACTCACAAAGCCCGGCACTACCAAGACCACAAGGCAGCTCGACTGTCTCCGCCCACTGAGGCCAGCATTACGAGGTATTTAAGTGCTGTGGATTGCTTGGCGTTGGTGCAAAAGTCAGCCCATGAAGAAGTGCGTGATACGCACGAAACGTGCCAGCAGTTTTGACTTTTATTTGGTGCGTTAATCAACTTGGAGGCTGCAGCTCACGCCAATAAACGACAAGTACTTACCTTCCTGTTGTGAGGCTTCTTTTTCTGGGGACAACACTTTGTTGGATTTACATGTGGCCAGTCCTGCTGCGAAAGAAGTCCCGCAGTGGTGCAACCACGGATCATTGCTGGCGCCAACCGACGTCAGCATCTATGAGCAGGATGGAGCATGGTGAGAGTCGTATGGTGCATCCCCCAAATTTTGAACATTTTCACCACTTCACTTGGATTTTACTTTCATCATGTTGCAGCACGCAGGCTTAGTCACTGTACTCACACATCCCGGCACTACCAAGACCACAAGGCAGCTCATCTGTCTCCGCCCACTGAGGCCAGCATTACGAGGTATTTAAGTGCTGTGGATTGCTTGGCGTTGGTGCAAAAGTCAGCCCATGAAGAAGTGCGTGATACGCACGAAACGCATCAGCAGTTTTGACTTTTACTTGGTGCATTGATCAACTTGGAGGCTGCAGCTCACGCCAATAAACGACAAGTACTTACCTTCCTGTTGTGAGGCTTCCTTTTCTGGGGACAACACTTTGTTGGATTTACATGCGGCCAGTCCTGCCGCGAAAGAAGCCCCGCCGTGGTGCAACCACGGATCATTGCTGGTGTCAACCGACGTCAGCATCTATGAGCAGGACGGAGCGTGGTGAGAGTCGTATGGTGCATCCCCCAAATTTTGAACATTTTCACCACCCCACTTGGGTTTTACTTTCATCATGTTGCAGCACGCAGGCTTAGTCACTGTACTCACACAGCCCGGCACTACCAAGACCACAAGGCAGCTCGACTGTCTCCGCCCACTGAGGCCAGCATTACGAGGTATTTAAGTGCTGTGGATTGCTTGGCGTTGGTGCAAAAGTCAGCCCATGAAGAAGTGCGTGATACGCACGAAACGCGTCGGCAGTTTTGACTTTTATTTGGTGCATTGATCAACTTGGAGGCTGCAGCTCACGCCAATAAACGACAAGTACTTACCTTCCTGTTGTGAGGCTTCTTTTTCTGGGGACAACACTTTGTTGGATTTACATGCGGCCAGTCCTGCCGCGAAAGAAGCCCCGCCGTGGTGCAACCACGGATCATTGCTGGCGCCAACCGACGTCAGCATCTATGAGCAGGACGGAGCGTGGTGAGAGTCGTATGGTGCATCCCCCAAATTTTGAACATTTTCACCACCCCACTTGGGTTTTACTTTCATCATGTTGCAGCACGCAGGCTTAGTCACTGTACTCACACAGCCCGGCACTACCAAGACCACAAGGCAGCTCAACTGTCTCCGCCCACTGAGGCCAGCATTACGAGGTATTTAAGTGCTGTGGATTGCTTGGCGTTGGTGCAAAAGTCAGCCCATGAAGAAGTGCGTGATACGCACGAAACGCGTCGGCAGTTTTGACTTTTATTTGGTGCATTGATCAACTTGGAGGCTGCAGCTCACGCCAATAAACGACAAGTACTTACCTTCCTGTTGTGAGGCTTCTTTTTCTGGGGACAACACTTTGTTGGATTTACATGCGGCCAGTCCTGCCGCGAAAGAAGCCCGCCGTGGTGCAACCACGGATCATTGCTGGCGCCAACCGACGTCAGCATCTATGAGCAGGACGGAGCGTGGTGAGAGTCGTATGGTGCATCCCCCAAATTTTGAACATTTTCACCACCCCACTTGGGTTTTACTTTCATCATGTTGCAGCACGCAGGCTTAGTCACTGTACTCACACAGCCCGGCACTACCAAGACCACAAGGCAGCTCGACTGTCTCCGCCCACTGAGGCCAGCATTACGAGGTATTTAAGTGCTGTGGATTGCTTGGCGTTGGTGCAAAAGTCAGCCCATGAAGAAGTGCGTGATACGCACGAAACGCGTCAGCAGTTTTGACTTTTATTTGGTGCATTGATCAACTTGGAGGCTGCAGCTCACGCCAATAAACGACAAGTACTTACCTTCCTGTTGTGAGGCTTCTTTTTCTGGGGACAACACTTTGTTGGATTTACATGCGGCCAGTCCTGCCGCGAAAGAAGCCCCGCCGTGGTGCAACCACGGATCATTGCTGGCGCCAACCGACGTCAGCATCTATGAGCAGGACGGAGCGTGGTGAGAGTCGTATGGTGCATCCCCCAAATTTTGAACATTTTCACCACCCCACTTGGGTTTTACTTTCATCATGTTGCAGCACGCAGGCTTAGTCACTGTACTCACACAGCCCGGCACTACCAAGACCACAAGGCAGCTCGACTGTCTCCGCCCACTGAGGCCAGCATTACGAGGTATTTAAGTGCTGTGGATTGCTTGGCGTTGGTGCAAAAGTCAGCCCATGAAAAAGTGGTGATACGCACGAAACGCGTCGGCAGTTTTGACTTTTATTTGGTGCATTGATCAACTTGGAGGCTGCAGCTCACGCCAATAAACGACAAGTACTTACCTTCCTGTTGTGAGGCTTCTTTTCTGGGGACAACACTTTGTTGGATTTACATGCGGCCAGTCCTGCCGCGAAAGAAGCCCCGCCGTGGTGCAACCACGGATCATTGCTGGCGCCAACCGACGTCAGCATCTATGAGCAGGACGGAGCGTGGTGAGAGTCGTATGGTGCATGCCCCAAATTCTGAACATTTTCTCCACCCCACTTGGGTTTTACTTTCATCATGTTGCTGCACGCAGGCTTAGTCACTGTACTCACACAGCCCGGCACTACCAAGACCACAAGGCAGCTCAACTGTCTCCGCCCACTGAGGCCAGCATTACAAGGTATTTAAGTGCTGTGGATTGCTTGGCGTTGGTGCAAAAGTCAGCCCATGAAGAAGTGCGTGATACGCACGAAACGCGTCGGCAGTTTTGACTTTTATTTGGTGCATTGATCAACTTGGAGGCTGCAGCTCACGCCAATAAACGACAAGTACTTACCTTCCTGTTGTGAGGCTTCTTTTCTGGGGACAACACTTTGTTGGATTTACATGCGGCCAGTCCTGCCGCGGAAGAAGCCCCGCCGTGGTGCAACCACGGATCATTGCTGGCGCCAACCGACGTCAGCATCTATGAGCAGGACGGAGCGTGGTGAGAGTCGTATGGTGCATCCCCCAAATTTTGAACATTTTCACCACCCCACTTGGTTTTTACTTTCATTATGTTGCAGCACGCAGGCTTAGTCACTGTACTCACACAGCCCGGCACTACCAAGACCACAAGGCAGCTCGACTGTCTCCGCCCACTGAGGCCAGCATTCCGAGGTATTTAAGTGCTGTGGATTGCTTGGCGTTGGTGCAAAAGTCAGCCCATGAAGAAGTGCGTGATACACACGAATCGCGTCGGCAGTTTTGACTTTTATTTGGTGCATTGATCAACTTGGAGGCTGCAGCTCACGCCAATAAACGACAAGTACTTACCTTCCTGTTGTGAGGCTTCTTTTTCTGGGGACAACACTTTGTTGGATTTACATGCGGCCAGTCCTGCCGCGAAAGAAGCCCCGCCGTGGTGCAACCACGGATCATTGCTGGCGCCAACCGACGTCAGCATCTATGAGCAGGACGGAGCGTGGTGAGAGTCGTATGGTGCATCCCCCAAATTTTGAACATTTTCACCACCCCACTTGGGTTTTACTTTCATCATGTTGCAGCACGCAGGCTTAGTCACTGTACTCACACAGCCCGGCACTACCAAGACCACAAGGCAGCTCGACTGTCTCCGCCCACTGAGGCCAGCATTACGAGGTATTTATGTGCTGTGGATTGCTTGGCGTTGGTGCAAAAGTCAGCCCATGAAGAAGTGCGTGATACGCACGAAACGCATCAGCAGTTTTGACTTTTATTTGGTGCATTGATCAACTTGGAGGCTGCAGCTCACGCCAATAAACAACAAGTACTTACCTTCCTGTTGTGAGGCTTCTTTTTCTGGGGACAACACTTTGTTGGATTTACATGCGGCCAGTCCTGCCGCGAAAGAAGCCCCGCCGTGGTGCAACCACGGATCATTGCTGGCGCCAACCAACGTCAGTATCTATGGGCAGGACGGAGCGTGGTGAGAGTCGTATGGTGCATCCCCCAAATTTTGAACATTTTCATCACCCCACTTGGGTTTTACTTTCATCATGTTGCAGCACGCAGGCTTAGTCACTGTACTCACACAGCCCGGCACTACCAAGACCACAAGGCAGCTCAACTGTCTCCGCCCACTGAGGCCAGCATTACGAGGTATTTAAGTGCTGTGGATTGCTTGGCATTGGTGCAAAAGTCAGCCCATGAAGAAGTGCGTGATACGCACGAAACGCGTCGGCAGTTTTGACTTTTATTTGGTGCATTGATCAACTTGGAGGCTGCAGCTCACGCCAATAAACGACAAGTACTTACCTTCCTGTTGTGAGGCTTCTTTTTCTGGGGACAACACTTTGTTGGATTTACATGCGGCCAGTCCTGCCGCGAAAGAAGCCCCGCCGTGGTGCAACCACGGATCATTGCTGGCGCCAACCGACGTCAGCATCTATGAGCAGGACGGAGCGTGGTGAGAGTCGTATGGTGCATCCCCCAAATTTTGAACATTTTCACCACCCCACTTGGGTTTTACTTTCATCATGTTGCAGCACGCAGGCTTAGTCACTGTACTCACACAGCCCGGCACTACCAAGACCACAAGGCAGCTCGACTGTCTCCGCCCACTGAGGCCAGCATTACGAGGTATTTAAGTGCTGTGGATTGCTTTACGTTGGTGCAAAAGTCAGCCCATGAAGAAGTGCGTGATACGCACGAAACGCGTCGGCAGTTTTGACTTTCATTTGGTGCATTGATCAACTTGGAGGCTGCAGCTCACGAAAATAAACGATAAGTACTTACCTTCCTGTTGTGAGGCTTCTTTTTCTGGGGACAACACTTTGTTGGATTTACATGCGGCCAGTCCTGCCGCGAAAGAAGCACCGCCGTGGTGCAACCACGGATCATTGCTGGCGCTAACCGACGTCAGCATCTATGAGCAGGACGGAGCGTGGTGAGAGTCGTATGGTGCATCCCCCAAATTTTGAACATTTTCACCACCCCACTTGGGTTTTACTTTCATCATGTTGCAGCATGCAGGCTTAGTCACTGTACTCACACAGCCCGGCACTACCAAGACCACAAGGCAGCTCGACTGTCTCCGCCCACTGAGGCCAGCATTACGAGGTATTTAAGTGCTGTGGATTGCTTGGCGTTGGTGCAAAAGTCAGCCCATGAAGAAGTGCGTGATACGCACGAAACGCGTCAGCAGTTTTGACTTTTATTTGGTGCATTGATCAACTTGGAGGCTGCAGCTCACGCCAATAAACGACAAGTACTTACCTTCCTGTTGTGAGGCTTCTTTTTCTGGGGACAACACTTTGTTGGATTTACATGCGGCCAGTCCTGCCGCGAAAGAAGCCCCGCCGTGGTGCAACCACGGATCATTGCTGGCGCCAACCGACGTCAGCATCTATGAGCAGGACGGAGCGTGGTGAGAGTCGTATGGTGCATCCCCCAAATTTTGAACATTTTCACCACCCCACTTGGGTTTTACTTTCATCATGTTGCAGCACGCAGGCTTAGTCACTGTACTCACACAGCCCGGCACTACCAAGACCACAAGGCAGCTCGACTGTCTCCGCCCACTGAGGCCAGCATTACGAGGTATTTAAGTGCTGTGGATTGCTTGGCGTTGGTGCAAAAGTCAGCCCATAAAGAAGTGCGTGATACGCACGAAAGGCGTCAGCAGTTTTGACTTTTATTTGGTGCATTGATCAACTTGGAGGCTGCAGCTCACGCCAATAAACGACAAGTACTTACCTTCCTGTTGTGAGGCTTCTTTTTCTGGGGACAACACTTTGTTGGATTTACATGCAGCCAGTCCTGCCGCGAAAGAAGCCCCGCCGTGGTGCAACCACGGATCATTGCTGGCGCTAACCGACGTCAGCATCTATGAGCAGGACGGAGCGTGGTGAGAGTCGTATGGTGCATCCCCCAAATTTTGAACATTTTCACCACCCCACTTGGGTTTTACTTTCATCATGTTGCAGCACGCAGGCTTAGTCACTGTACTCACACAGCCCGGCACTACCAAGACCACAAGGCAGCTCGACTGTCTCCGCCCACTGAGGCCAGCATTACGAGGTATTTAAGTGCTGTGGATTGCTTGGCGTTGGTGCAAAAGTCAGCCCATGAAGAAGTGCGTGATACGCACGAAACGCGTCAGCAGTTTTGACTTTTATTTGGTGCATTGATCAACTTGGAGGCTGCAGCTCACGCCAATAAACGACAAGTACTTACCTTCCTGTTGTGAGGCTTCTTTTTCTGGGGACAACACTTTGTTGGATTTACATGCGGCCAGTCCTGCCGCGAAACAAGCCCCGCCGTGGTGCAACCATGGATCATTGCTGGCGCCAACCGACGTCAGCATCTATGAGCAGGACGGAGCGTGGTGAGAGTCGTATGGTGCATCCCCCAAATTTTGAACATTTTCACCACCCCACTTGGGTTTTACTTTCATCATGTTGCAGCACGCAGGCTTAGTCACTGTACTCACACAGCCCGGCACTACCAAGACCACAAGGCAGCTCGACTGTCTCCGCCCACTGAGGCCAGCATTACGAGGTATTTAAGTGCTGTGGATTGCTTGGCGTTGGTGCAAAAGTCAGCCCATGAAGAAGTGCGTGATACACACGAAACGCGTCAGCAGTTTTGACTTTTATTTGGTGCATTGATCAACTTGGAGGCTGCAGCTCACGCCAATAAACAACAAGTACTTACCTTCCTGTTGTGAGGCTTCTTTTTCTGAGGACAACACTTTGTTGGATTTACATGCGGCCAGTCCTGCCGCGAAAGAAGCCCCGCCGTGGTGCAACCACGGATCATTGCTGGTGCCAACCAACGTCAGTATCTATGGGCAGGACGGAGCGTAGTGAGAGTCGTATGGTGCATCCCCCAAATTTTGAACATTTTCACCACCCCACTTGGGTTTTACTTTCATCATGTTGCAGCACGCAGGCTTAGTCACTGTACTCACACAGCCCGGCACTACCAAGACCACAAGGCAGCTCAACTGTCTCCGCCCACTGAGGCCAGCATTACGAGGTATTTAAGTGCTGTGGATTGCTTGGCATTGGTGCAAAAGTCAGCCCATGAAGAAGTGCGTGATACGCACGAAACGCGTCGGCAGTTTTGACTTTTATTTGGTGCATTGATCAACTTGGAGGCTGCAGCTCACGCCAATAAACGACAAGTACTTACCTTCCTGTTGTGAGGCTTCTTTTTCTGGGGACAACACTTTGTTGGATTTACATGCGGCCAGTCCTGCCGCGAAAGAAGCCCCGCCGTGGTGCAACCACGGATCATTGCTGGCGCCAACCGACGTCAGCATCTATGAGCAGGACGGAGCGTGGTGAGAGTCGTATGGTGCATCCCCCAAATTTTGAACATTTTCACCACCCCACTTGGGTTTTACTTTCATCATGTTGCAGCACGCAGGCTTAGTCACTGTACTCACACAGCCCGGCACTACCAAGACCACAAGGCAGCTCGACTGTCTCCGCCCACTGAGGCCAGCATTACGAGGTATTTAAGTGCTGTGGATTGCTTTACGTTGGTGCAAAAGTCAGCCCATGAAGAAGTGCGTGATACGCACGAAACGCGTCGGCAGTTTTGACTTTCATTTGGTGCATTGATCAACTTGGAGGCTGCAGCTCACGCAAAATAAACGATAAGTACTTACCTTCCTGTTGTGAGGCTTCTTTTTCTGGGGACAACACTTTGTTGGATTTACATGCGGCCAGTCCTGCCGCGAAAGAAGCACCGCCGTGGTGCAACCACGGATCATTGCTGGCGCTAACCGACGTCAGCATCTATGAGCAGGACGGAGCGTGGTGAGAGTCGTATGGTGCATCCCCCAAATTTTGAACATTTTCACCACCCAACTTGTGTTTTACTTTCATCATGTTGCAGCACGTAGGCTTAGTCACTGTACTCACACAACCCGGCACTACCAAGACCACAAGGCAGCTCGACTGTCTCCGCCCACTTAGGCCAGCATTACGAGGTATTTAAGTGCTGTGGATTGCTTGGCGTTGGTGCAAAAGTCAGCCCATAAAGAAGTGCGTGATACGCACGAAAGGCGTCAGCAGTTTTGACTTTTATTTGGTGCATTGATCAACTTGGAGGCTGCAGCTCACGCCAATAAACGACAAGTACTTACCTTCCTGTTGTGAGGCTTCTTTTTCTGGGGACAACACTTTGTTGGATTTACATGCGGCCAGTCCTGCCGCGAAAGAAGCCCCGCCGTGGTGCAACCACGGATCATTGCTGGCGCCAACCGACGTCAGCATCTATGAGCAGGACGGAGCGTGGTGAGAGTCGTATGGTGCATCCCCCAAATTTTTAACATTTTCACCACCCCACTTGGGTTTTACTTTCATCATGTTGCAGCACGCAGGCTTAGTCACTGTACTCACACAGCCCGGCACTACCAAGACCACAAGGCAGCTCGACTGCCTCCGCCCACTGAGGCCAGCATTACGAGGTATTTAAGTGCTGTGGATTGCTTGGCGTTGGTGCAAAAGTCAGCCCATGAAGAAGTGCGTGATACGCACGAAACGCGTCAGCAGTTTTGACTTTTATTTGGTGCATTGATCAACTTGGAGGCTGCAGCTCACGCCAATAAACAACAAGTACTTACCTTCCTGTTGTGAGGCCTCTTTTTCTGGGGACAACACTTTGTTGGATTTACATGCGGCCAGTCCTGCCGCGAAAGAAGCCCCGCCGTGGTGCAACCACGGATCATTGCTGGCGCCAACCGACGTCAGCATCTATGAGCAGGACGGAGCGTGGTGAGAGTCGTATGGTGCATCCCCCAAATTTTGAACATTTTCACCACCCCACTTGGGTTTTACTTTCATCATGTTGCAGCACGCAGGCTTAGTCACTGTACTCACACAGCCCGGCACTACCAAGACCACAAGGCAGCTCAACTGTCTCCGCCCACTGAGGCCAGCATTACGAGGTATTTAAGTGCTGTGGATTGCTTGGCATTGGTGCAAAAGTCAGCCCATGAAGAAGTGCGTGATACGCACGAAACGCGTCGGCAGTTTTGACTTTTATTTGGTGCATTGATCAACTTGGAGGCTGCAGCTCACGCCAATAAACGACAAGTACTTACCTTCCTGTTGTGAGGCTTCTTTTTCTGGGGACAACACTTTGTTGGATTTACATGCGGCCAGTCCTGCCGCGAAAGAAGCCCCGCCGTGGTGCAACCACGGATCATTGCTGGCGCCAACCAACGTCAGTATCTATGGGCAGGACGGAGCGTGGTGAGAGTCGTATGGTGCATCCCCCAAATTTTGAACATTTTCACCACCCCACTTGGGTTTTACTTTCATCATGTTGCAGCACGCAGGCTTAGTCACTGTACTCACACAGCCCGGCACTACCAAGACCACAAGGCAGCTCAACTGTCTCCGCCCACTGAGGCCAGCATTACGAGGTATTTAAGTGCTGTGGATTGCTTGGCATTGGTGCAAAAGTCAGCCCATGAAGAAGTGCGTGATACGCACGAAACGCGTCAGCAGTTTTGACTTTTATTTGGTGCATTGATCAACTTGGAGGCTGCAGCTCACGCCAATAAACGACAAGTACTTACCTTCCTGTTGTGAGGCTTCTTTTTCTGGGGACAACACTTTGTTGGATTTACATGCGGCCAGTCCTGCCGCGAAAGAAGCCCCCGCCGTGGTGCAACCACGGATCATTGCTGGCGCCAACCGACGTCAGCATCTATGAGCAGGACGGAGCGTGGTGAGAGTCGTATGGTGCATCCCCCAAATTTTGAACATTTTCACCACCCCACTTGGGTTTTACTTTCATCATGTTGCAGCACGCAGGCTTAGTCACTGTACTCACACAGCCCGGCACTACCAAGACCACAAGGCAGCTCGACTGTCTCCGCCCACTGAGGCCAGCATTACGAGGTATTTAAGTGCTGTGGATTGCTTGGCGTTGGTGCAAAAGTCAGCCCATAAAGAAGTGTGTGATACGCACGAAAGGCGTCGGCAGTTTTGACTTTTATTTGGTGCATTGATCAACTTGGAGGCTGCAGCTCACGCCAATAAACGACAAGTACTTACCTTCCTGTTGTGAGGCTTCTTTTTCTGGGGACAACACTTTGTTGGATTTACATGCGGCCAGTCCTGCCGCGAAAGAAGCCCCGCCGTGGTGCAACCACGGATCATTGCTGGCGCTAACCGACGTCAGCATCTATGAGCAGGACGGAGCGTGGTGAGAGTCGTATGGTGCATCTCCCAAATTTTTAACATTTTCACCACCCCACTTGGGTTTTACTTTCATCATGTTGCAGCACGCAGGCTTAGTCACTGTACTCACACAGCCCGGCACTACCAAGACCACAAGGCAGCTCAACTGTCTCCGCCCACTGAGGCCAGCATTACGAGGTATTTAAGTGCTGTGGATTGCTTGGCATTGGTGCAAAAGTCAGCCCATGAAGAAGTGCGTGATACGCACGAAACGCGTCGGCAGTTTTGACTTTTATTTGGTGCATTGATCAACTTGGAGGCTGCAGCTCACGCCAATAAACGACAAGTACTTACCTTCCTGTTGTGAGGCTTCTTTCTCTGGGGACAACACTTTGTTGGAATTACATGCGGCCAGTCCTGCCGCGAAAGAAGCCCCGCTGTGGTGCAACCACGGATCATTGCTGGCGCCAACCGACGTCAGCATCTATGAGCAGGACGGAGCGTGGTGAGAGTCGTATGGTGCATCCCCCAAATTTTGAACATTTTCACCACCCCACTTGGGTTTTACTTTCATCATGTTGCAGCACGCAGGCTTAGTCACTGTACTCACACAGCCCGGCACTACCAAGACCACAAGGCAGCTCGACTGTCTCCGCCCACTGAGGCCAGCATTACGAGATATTTAAGTGCTGTGGATTGCTTTACGTTGGCGCAAAAGTCAGCCCATGAAGAAGTGCGTGATACGCACGAAACGCGTCGGCAGTTTTGACTTTCATTTGGTGCATTGATCAACTTGGAGGCTGCAGCTCACGAAAATAAACGATAAGTACTTACCTTCCTGTTGTGAGGCTTCTTTTTCTGGGGACAACACTTTGTTGGATTTACATGCGGCCAGTCCTGCCGCGAAAGAAGCACCGCCGTGGTGCAACCACGGATCATTGCTGGCGCTAACCGACGTCAGCATCTATGAGCAGGACGGAGCGTGGTGAGAGTCGTATGGTGCATCCCCCAAATTTTGAACATTTTCACCACCCCACTTGGGTTTTACTTTCATCATGTTGCAGCATGCAGGCTTAGTCACTGTACTCACACAGCCCGGCACTACCAAGACCACAAGGCAGCTCGACTGTCTCCGCCCACTTAGGCCAGCATTACGAGGTATTTAAGTGCTGTGGATTGCTTGGCGTTGGTGCAAAAGTCAGCCCATAAAGAAGTGCGTGATATGCACGAAAGGCGTCGGCAGTTTTGACTTTTATTTGGTGCATTGATCAACTTGGAGGCTGCAGCTCACGCCAATAAAAGACAAGTACTTACCTTCCTGTTGTGAGGCTTCTTTTTCTGGGGACAACACTTTGTTGGATTTACATGCGGCCAGTCCTGCCGCGAAAGAAGCCCCGCCATGGTGCAACCACGGATCATTGCTGGCGCTAACCGACGTCAGCATCTATGAGCAGGACGGAGCGTGGTGAGAGTCGTATGGTGCATCCCCCAAATTTTTAACATTTTCACCACCCCACTTGGGTTTTACTTTCATCATGTTGCAGCACGCAGGCTTAGTCACTGTACTCACACAGCCCGGCAGTACCAAGACCACAAGGCAGCTCGACTGCCTCCGCCCACTGAGGCCAGCATTACGAGGTATTTAAGTGCTGTGGATTGCTTGGCGTTGGTGCAAAAGTCAGCCCATGAAGAAGTGCGTGATACGCACGAAACGCGTCAGCAGTTTTGACTTTTATTTGGTGCATTGATCAACTTGGAGGCTGCAGCTCACGCCAATAAACAACAAGTACTTACCTTCCTGTTGTGAGGCTTCTTTTTCTGGGGACAACACTTTGTTGGATTTACATGTGGCCAGTCCTGCCGCGAAAGAAGCCCCGCCGTGGTGCAACCACGGATCATTGCTGGCGCCAACCAACGTCAGTATCTATGGGCAGGACGGAGCGTGGTGAGAGTCGTATGGTGCATCCCCCAAATTTTGAACATTTTCATCACCCCACTTGGGTTTTACTTTCATCATGTTGCAGCACGCAGGCTTAGTCACTGTACTCACACAGCCCGGCACTACCAAGACCACAAGGCAGCTCAACTGTCTCCGCCCAATGAGGCCAGCATTATGAGGTATTTAAGTGCTGTGGATTGCTTGGCATTGGTGCAAAAGTCAGCCCATGAAGAAGTGCGTGATACGCACGAAACGCGTCGGCAGTTTTGACTTTTATTTGGTGCATTGATCAACTTGGAGGCTGCAGCTCACGCCAATAAACGACAAGTACTTACCTTCCTGTTGTGAGGCTTCTTTTTCTGGGGACAACACTTTGTTGGAATTACATGCGGCCAGTCCTGCCGCGAAAGAAGCCCCGCTGTGGTGCAACCACGGATCATTGCTGGCGCCAACCGACGTCAGCATCTATGAGCAGGACGGAGCGTGGTGAGAGTCGTATGGTGCATCCCCCAAATCTTGAACATTTTCACCACCCCACTTGGGTTTTACTTTCATCATGTTGCAGCACGCAGGCTTAGTCACTGTACTCACACAGCCCGGCACTACCAAGACCACAAGGCAGCTCGACTGTCTCCGCCCACTGAGGCCAGCATTACGAGATATTTAAGTGCTGTGGATTGCTTTACGTTGGCGCAAAAGTCAGCCCATGAAGAAGTGTGTGATACGCACGAAACGCGTCGGCAGTTTTGACTTTCATTTGGTGCATTGATCAACTTGGAGGCTGCAGCTCACGAAAATAAACGATAAGTACTTACCTTCCTGTTGTGAGGCTTCTTTTTCTGGGGACAACACTTTGTTGGATTTACATGCGGCCAGTCCTGCCGCGAAAGAAGCACCGCCGTGGTGCAACCACGGATCATTGCTGGCGCTAACCGACATCAGCATCTATGAGCAGGACGGAGCGTGGTGAGAGTCGTATGGTGCATCCCCCAAATTTTGAACATTTTCACCACCCCACTTGGGTTTTACTTTCATCATGTTGCAGCACGCAGGCTTAGTCACTGTACTCACACAGCCCGGCACTACCAAGACCACAAGGCAGCTCGACTGTCTCCGCCTTCTGAGGCCAGCATTACGAGGTATTTAAGTGCTGTGGATTGCTTGGCGTTGGTGCAAAAGTCAGCCCATAAAGAAGTGCGTGATATGCACGAAAGGCGTCGGCAGTTTTGACTTTTATTTGGTGCATTGATCAACTTGGAGGCTGCAGCTCACGCCAATAAACGACAAGTACTTACCTTCCTGTTGTGAGGCTTCTTTTTCTGGGGACAACACTTTGTTGGATTTACATGCGGCCAGTCCTGCCGCGAAAGAAGCCCCGCCGTGGTGCAACCACGGATCATTGCTGGCGCCAACCGACGTCAGCATCTATGAGCAGGACGGAGCGTGGTGAAAGTCGTATGGTGCATCCCCCAAATTTTGAACATTTTCACCACCCCACTTGGGTTTTACTTTCATCATGTTGCAGCACGCAGGCTTAGTGTCAGATTCAGGCAGGTTGACCACTAACCTTAGATGACGGATACAGCGGGAGCGATGTGAGAAGCTGAGTAACCCTATCCCCCCAATGGAATTACCTGAGAGCCATCAGATACCACTCTACAGATAACACCACCACAGGGGAAAGGGAAAAGTAACAGGGAACAAAAACAAAACAACAAAGCTGTGGCTGCGAAACACCCTCAGGGAAGCTGACCGAGAGTTGTAGGTTTCACTCTGGCTGACTAGCCCCGTAATCACTGAAATGAGAAACATACATATATGTAGTACTATGTATTTTGCAGTACATATGTATATGCTATTTAGTTTCTTAAAGAATTAGGGAACACTTACATGTGGTATTAAATAAACCCTATGAAGACCTTAGTCCCTGTGTCCCACCGTAATTGTACTTAGCTTAGTGGGTGTCCAGAAAGGAATCCTCCGATCTCCAAGCAGCAGGGCTGAAAACTAAATGCAACTGAAAAGGCAGCGTCGCTCTCCGAGCCTCTCAACGACCCAAGCGCGCTATTGCTCAAGTAACAAAAATCATCGGAATGTAATCCAAAATTAAGGAAAGCTGGACCGGAGCCGAACCTCTCCTTGGATCCGGAAGTGCTCCGTGAAGTGGGCGAAGAAAAATCAGCAAGGGAATGGATAACAACGTAATACTTCTTAACGGCTCGTAAACGCACTCCTTTGCGCTCCAAGCTGACTCAAGACGTGAATCTTTCACAAGGGGCCGCGCACCAGCGCAGCACTGTAGGGCAGTAGTACAAGGTATTTCTGTTCTCCGGAGGCACGAACACGCGATTAGAATCTCCACACAGGATCTTCCTTTGCCTACAGCGTTTCTCCTCGGAATCTCTCCGAGAGCAGGGCCGATCGGGATTGACAAGCACCTGTGTGCAATAAGGCGGGGCTTTTATAGCGACTGTGGGAAGGCCGTCCGACTCCTGCCCCTGGGACTTGTGGTAGATGTAGTCTTTGCCTCATGTAACCACCACCCGCGTAGGTACATGACATGCCCAGCAGGTGTATGCAATCAGCGCCTATTCCTGACAGAACCCCCTCTCAACGACCGGCGCCCCGACGGTCCGCCAGGTTTAGAAGGGTTTTTTATATGATAGCGTCTAAGCAAACCAGAGCAATGAAGATTAGAAGCCAGTTCCCACGATCGGTCCTCAGGACCGTATCCCTTCCAATCGATGAGGTAATGCACCCTCCCTCTAATGTGTTTGGAATCGAGCACTTCTCTGACCTCATACACTTCCTCACCATCTACATCTAGGGGCTGTGGTTTCGGGAGTAATCTAGTGTGAGGGAGGCAGGGCCGTAACAGGGACACATGAAACACAGGATGGATGTGCCAGGAGGATGGGAGTGACAGTCTCATCGCCACAGGATTCACTATGCTAATAATGGGATAGGGGCCCACAAATTTAGGTTTTAGGCGTGTGTTCCCTTTCAGTTTCAGGTGTTTCGTATCCAGCCACACTTTATCACCTATGCTATAGGAGGGCCCTGAAGATCGCTTTATATCAGCGTAGTGTTTGTCATGCGTTTGTGCAGTAGCTAGTTGCTTCCTTGCAGTCTGCAGTACTACTCTCAGTTGTGCATGGTGTTCTTGAATGGTAGGGTGTTTGGTATGTACAGGCCACTCAAAAGGTAACATGTTCGGGTGGTAACCTGTTAGACAAAAGAAGGGGGAACAACCCAGAGAGGAGTGCTCTGCGTTGTTATACGCAAATTCAGCCATCCACAGAAGCCTGCTCCATTCTTCCTCATGTAGTAACGTGAAGCACCTGAGATATTGTTCTAGAGTGTGGTTCAGCCTCTCTGTCTTACCGTCAGTCTGCGGATGGTAGCTAGTGGAAAGACGGGCTTCGATCTTCATCACCTCACACAACGCCTTCCAGAACCGTGATGTAAATTGTGTTCCTCTGTCGGTAATGATAACCGCTGGGATCCCATGTGTACGCACTATGTGCTGCAGGAATGTTTGGGCCAATTCTACAGCGGTGGGCAGTTTCTTCATGGCGATGAAGTGACCCATCTTGGTTAAATGGTCTATGACGACCAGAATGGTGTTGTTACCCAAACTAGGAGGCATGTCTACTATGAAGTCCATAGACAGTGTGTGCCAAGGAGCCGGAGGGATAGGGATGGGTTGAAGCAGTCCGCTTGGTCTCTTGTGTTGTGCCTTTCCCTGCGTACAAACGGCACATTCCGATACGTATTTAGCTGTATCCGTTCGTAGAGTTGTCCACCAGAAGTGTCGTTTCATCGCCTGTGTGGTCTTTAGTATTCCTAAATGGCCACCCAATGTGGAATCATGAACCCATCGCAGAGCTTGTTGTCGTAACGGCTCAGTTGGTATGTATAGCCTTTTATCTTGATACAAGAGGTGTTGTAGGGAAGAACGGTGTTGTGGGTCTTGGGCCACCCAAGCTAGCTCGTCTGTTCCTGTGGTTTGTTTTCTCACCTCCTCTATAAAGTCGTTCGTAGTCGCTGATGCCCGCTGTTCCACTGGAAAGGAGGCGTTCTGCAGGATGACTGGATGTTCCTCAACAGGTACTTTACTAGTTTCGAGGGGAGATGTGGTCTTGACAGAGCATCTGCTTTTCCATTTTGTGGTCCTGGGCGATACTTGATCACGAAGTCGTAATCAGAGAAGAATAACGACCAACGGAGCTGTCTGGGTGTTAAGGCTCTGGCTGTCTTCAGAAACAGCAGATTCCGATGATCTGTATAGATTTCGACTGTGTGCCTAGCCCCCAACAAGTAATGCCTCCATTCCTCACAGCCCCTTTTATTGCCAAGAGTTCTTTGTCCGTAATGCTGTAATTAACCTCACAGGATGATAATTTCTTGGAGAAAAAGGCAACTGGATGCAATTGACCTGTATCAGGGTGTCTTTGAGATAGAACGCCCCCAATCGCGTAATGAGACGCATCCGTTTCTACCACAAACGGACGAGTAACGTCGGGATGTTGCAATACAGGTGCTGTCGTGAAGCATTTCTTTAAGGTCTGAAAAGCCAGTTCAGCAGAAGCAGTCCAGAGGAAGGATGCTCCTTTCCGTAAAAGATAAGTTAGGGGTTGTATTATGCTGGAGAAATTCTTAATAAAGCGTCGATAGAAATTTGCAAAGCCTAGAAAGCTCTGCAAGGCCTTTACGCTGGAAGGGGATTCCCACTGGATGATGGCTCGTATTTTCTTATCGTCCATACATAACCCACCAGGCCCTATGACATATCCCAAAAACTCTACCTCCGAGGCGTGGAATAAGCACTTCTCCAGCTTGGCGTAGAGTGCAAATTTCTGTAAGCGTTCCAATACCGCAGGAACGTGCTTAACGTGTTCTTCCAAGGAAGCAGAATAAACCAAGATATCGTCAATATAAACGATGCACGATACATCCAATAGTCCCCTCAATACTTCATCCATGAAGAACTGGAAGGCTGCGGGGGCGTTGCAGAGACCGAAGGGCATAACCCTATACTCAAACAACCCAAATTTGGTCCTGAAGGCAGTCTTCCACTCGTCTCCTCGCCGCACTCGCACCAAGTGATAGGCACCCCGGAGATCTAGTTTGGTGAACACTTTAGCTGTTTTTAACTGGTCCAACAGAACGGGGATCAAGGGTAGAGGATACCGATTCTTGATGGTCACTCTATTGATCGCTCGATAGTCGATGCAGGCCCTTAAGCCACCCTCCTTCTTAGGAATGAAAAAGATCGGGGAGGAGGCAGGAGAAGAAGAAGGACTAATGTACCCAGAAGATAACATCTCATCTAGGTACTGCTGCAGATAAGTCGTTTCAGCCTCTGTGAGGGCGTATATCCTGCTGCACGGTATACTGGCTCCTGCCTCCAATTCGATTACACAATCATAGTCCCTATGAGGGTAGCCTTCCTGCCTTTTGTTCATCAAAGATGGCATGGAAACGTTCGTACACATCTGGTAAGATAGAGGCACAACACACGAACCGTTCATTATAAGCACTAGCGAGCTGACCCGCAGGACTAGTCTCGATGTTGGTGATCCTAACTTTATCTTTAATGCAGTGTTCCTGGCAAAAGGAAGAAGTCAAAGAGACGGTACGTGCTGCCCATTGCACCAAGGGGTCATGAAGCGTTAACCAAGGCATTCCCAGTATGAGCTTGAAGTGGGGGGCGTCGATCAAGTCAAACTGTATGTACTCAAAATGGCTCACTCCGACTTGCATCAGCATGGGCCGTGTGTGAAAACGTACAGGGCCTGATGTTAGGGCAGTGCCGTCCACTGCCTTTACTTTTTCTGGTGTCTCTTTTCGTTCACAAGGAATACTAAGTTCCTGGGCATACTGCTGGTCAATAAAATTGCCCGTGGCCCCAGAATCCAGTAGGGCATGAACCACCACAAATGTCCCATTGGACAAGTCCAATGAAACGCAAACATTCATGTGGGCTACTGCAGTTTGTATGGTATTGGCCACTGCCGGAAAGACCTCTTTCTCTCCCGGCCTCAAACAAGGGGTCTCTTTCTTGCTTGGGCGTGTCAGTTTCCCAGATCCTCGGAGGTGTGGTCTGTCACAGATAGAGTCTTGGTTCCTGGGTTCTCTTTATTCGTCATCTTTGTTCTGCTTTTACAGTCCTTGATAAAGTGACCTGGTTTCCCACAATATAAGAATAACTTCTGTATCCTCTCTTTTCTCTTTCGGCTTGGCTAATGGGTCCCCGGATTCCGCCGATCTGCATGGGTTCGGACCCATCAGAGGGAGTCGGCTGTTGTTCCTGTGATGGTCTTGAACGAAAAGGAAGGAACCTGGCATCACTCCGTTGTTTGTCCCCTTTCCTTTCCTGAAGCCGATGATCCAACTGTATAGTTAGATCGATAAGTTCATCACAGGTAGCAGGCATCTGTACCACTTGAGCCAGTACATCCTTAAGGTCACCTCTCAACCCTTGGTAGAACAACGATGTTCTTTTCTCCATAGGCCAGTCGGTTTCCACCAATAGTCTGTTAAAGGAGGTTATATAAGTAAGCAGGTCCTGCGAGCCTTGTCTAAGAGAAAGAAGCTCCTTATCTAGCGACAGGTGATGTGCCTTTCGATCGAACAACCTGCGCATTTCAATACAGAATTTTGAAAAATCATAGAGAACGGGGTCGTCTCGTTCTATCAGGGGGAAAGACCAGCTAGCAGCGTTACCTCCCAAGTACGACATTACAAAGGCCGTCTTGGCTTGGTCATTAGGGAATACGGTGGGTTTGCATAAGAAATGCAATTTGCACTGACCTAGAAAAGATCCCAAATTTCTTTGGATCCCCAAAGAACCGTTCAGGAGGGGCAAGGGGTAATTGCAAAGGCTGTATGACCTGTATGGATGAAGGGCCTGCCTGAGATGGTGTAGAGAAAGAGGAATGAGGGAAGACCCCTGTGCCTTGCTGACACCCTTTGGAAGCCTGGGTTCCCCACCCTGATGCAGGTTCATGTGACTTAAGTGGAGGTGGTAGAGTCCACTCTTTGATATAAGACCCCCCCTTGTTCCCAACCGGGTTCTGACGAGATAGGCCCGCTACTTCTCGCCTCATGGTGCCCATCTCGTTCTTCAGTTCCAGACTCTCTCCTCTGAAGGCATCCACCTCCATCCTCAATGCGGTTAAGGTTTCTAACACTGTTGTAAGAACAGTGTTCGTATCCATCGCTCAGGCTATAGTTGCTCGTGGGCTTGTCAATCTGTCAGATTCAGGCAGGTTGACCACTAACCTTAGATGACGGATACAGCGGGAGCGATGTGAGAAGCTGAGTAACCCTATCCCCCCAATGGAATTACCTGAGAGCCATCAGATACCACTCTACAGATAACACCACCACAGGGAAAGGGAAAAGTAACAGGGAACAAAAACGAAACAACAAAGCTGTGGCTGCGAAACACCCTCAGGGAAGCTGACCGAGAGTTGTAGGTTTCACTCTGGCTGACTAGCCCCGTAATCACTGAAATGAGAAACATACATATATGTAGTACTATGTATTTTGCAGTACATATGTATATGCTATTTAGTTTCTTAAAGAATTAGGGAACACTTACATGTGGTATTAAATAAACCCTATGAAGACCTTAGTCCCTGTGTCCCACCGTAATTGTACTTAGCTTAGTGGGTGTCCAGAAAGGAATCCTCCGATCTCCAGGCAGCAGGGCTGAAAACTAAATGCAACTGAAAAGGCAGCGTCGCTCTCCGAGCCTCTCAACGACTCCAAGCGCGCTATTGCTCAAGTAACAAAAATCATCGGAATGTAATCCAAAATTAAGGAAAGCTGGACCGGAGCCGAACCTCTCCTTGGATCCGGAAGTGCTCCGTGAAGTGGGCGAAGAAAAATCAGCAAGGGAATGGATAACAACGTAATACTTCTTAACGGCTCGTAAACGCACTCCTTTGCGCTCCAAGCTGACTCAAGACGTGAATCTTTCACAAGGGGCCGCGCACCAGCGCAGCACTGTAGGGCAGTAGTACAAGGTATTTCTGTTCTCCGGAGGCACGAACACGCGATTAGAATCTCCACACAGGATCTTCCTTTGCCTACAGCGTTTCTCCTCGGAATCTCTCCGAGAGCAGGGCCGATCGGGATTGACAAGCACCTGTGTGCAATAAGGCGGGGCTTTTATAGCGACTGTGGGAAGGCCGTCCGACTCCTGCCCCTGGGACTTGTGGTAGATGTAGTCTTTGCCTCATGTAACCACCACCCGCGTAGGTACATGACATGCCCAGCAGGTGTATGCAATCAGCGCCTATTCCTGACACTTAGTCACTGTACTCACACAGCCCGGCACTACCAAGACCACAAGGCAGCTCGACTGTCTCCGCCCACTGAGGCCAGCATTAGGAGGTATTTAAGTGCTGTGGATTGCTTGGCGTTGGTGCAAAAGTCAGCCCATGAAGAAGTGCGTGATACACACGAAACGCGTCAGCAGTTTTGACTTTTATTTGGTGCATTGATCAACTTGGAGGCTGCAGCTCACGCCAATAAACGACAAGTACTTACCTTCCTGTTGTGAGGCTTCTTTTTCTGGGGACAACACTTTGTTGGATTTACATGCGGCCAGTCCTGCCGCGAAAGAAGCCCCGCCGTGGTGCAACCACGGATCATTGCTGGCGCCAACCAACGTCAGTATCTATGGGCAGGACGGAGCGTGGTGAGAGTCGTATGGTGCATCCCCCAAATTTTGAACATTTTCACCACCCCACTTGGGTTTTACTTTCATCATGTTGCAGCACGCAGGCTTAGTCACTGTACTCACACAGCCCGGCACTACCAAGACCACAAGGCAGCTCAACTGTCTCCGCCCACTGAGGCCAGCATTACGAGGTATTTAAGTGCTGTGGATTGCTTGGCATTGGTGCAAAAGTCAGCCCATGAAGAAGTGCGTGATACGCACGAAACGCGTCGGCAGTTTTGACTTTTATTTGGTGCATTGATCAACTTGGAGGCTGCAGCTCACGCCAATAAACGACAAGTACTTACCTTCCTGTTGTGAGGCTTCTTTTTCTGGGGACAACACTTTGTTGGATTTACATGCGGCCAGTCCTGCCGCGAAAGAAGCCCCGCCGTGGTGCAACCACGGATCATTGCTGGCGCCAACCGACGTCAGCATCTATGAGCAGGACGGAGCGTGGTGAGAGTCGTATGGTGCATCCCCCAAATTTTGAACATTTTCACCACCCCACTTGGGTTTTACTTTCATCATGTTGCAGCACGCAGGCTTAGTCACTGTACTCACACAGCCCGGCACTACCAAGACCACAAGGCAGCTCGACTGTCTCCGCCCACTGAGGCCAGCATTACGAGGTATTTAAGTGCTGTGGATTGCTTGGCGTTGGTGCAAAAGTCAGCCCATGAAGAAGTGCGTGATACGCACGAAACGCGTCGGCAGTTTTGACTTTTATTTGGTGCATTGATCAACTTGGAGGCTGCAGCTCACGCCAATAAACGACAAGTACTTACCTTCCTGTTGTGAGGCTTCTTTTTCTGGGGACAACACTTTGTTGGATTTACATGCGGCCAGTCCTGCCGCGAAAGAAGCCCCGCCGTGGTGCAACCACGGATCATTGCTGGCGCCAACCGACGTCAGCATCTATGAGCAGGACGGAGCGTGGTGAGAGTCGTATGGTGCATCCCCCAAATTTTGAACATTTTCACCACCCCACTTGGGTTTTACTTTCATCATGTTGCAGCACGCAGGCTTAGTCACTGTACTCACACAGCCCGGCACTACCAAGACCACAAGGCAGCTCGACTGTCTCCGCCCACTGAGGCCAGCATTACGAGGTATTTAAGTGCTGTGGATTGCTTGGCGTTGGTGCAAAAGTCAGCCCATGAAGAAGTGCGTGATACGCACGAAACGCGTCAGCAGTTTTGACTTTTATTTGGTGCATTGATCAACTTGGAGGCTGCAGCTCACGCCAATAAACGACAAGTACTTACCTTCCTGTTGTGAGGCTTCTTTTTCTGGGGACAACACTTTGTTGGATTTACATGCGGCCAGTCCTGCCGCGAAAGAAGCCCCGCCGTGGTGCAACCACGGATCATTGCTGGCGCCAACCAACGTCAGCATCTATGGGCAGGACGGAGCGTGGTGAGAGTCGTATGGTGCATCCCCCAAATTTTGAACATTTTCACCACCCCACTTGGGTTTTACTTTCATCATGTTGCAGCACGCAGGCTTAGTCACTGTACTCACACAGCCCGGCACTACCAAGACCACAAGGCAGCTCAACTGTCTCCGCCCACTGAGGCCAGCATTACGAGGTATTTAAGTGCTGTGGATTGCTTGGCGTTGGTGCAAAAGTCAGCCCATGAAGAAGTGCGTGATACGCACGAAACGCGTCGGCAGTTTTGACTTTTATTTGGTGCATTGATCAACTTGGAGGCTGCAGCTCACGCCAATAAACGACAAGTACTTACCTTCCTGTTGTGAGGCTTCTTTTTCTGGGGACAACACTTTGTTGGATTTACATGCGGCCAGTCCTGCCGCGAAAGAAGCCCCGCCGTGGTGCAACCACGGATCATTGCTGGCGCCAACCGACGTCAGCATCTATGAGCAGGACGGAGCGTGGTGAGAGTCGTATGGTGCATCCCCCAAATTTTGAACATTTTCACCACCCCACTTGGGTTTTACTTTCATCATGTTGCAGCACGCAGGCTTAGTCACTGTACTCACACAGCCCGGCACTACCAAGACCACAAGGCAGCTCGACTGTCTCCGCCCACTGAGGCCAGCATTACGAGGTATTTAAGTGCTGTGGATTGCTTGGCGTTGGTGCAAAAGTCAGCCCATGAAGAAGTGCGTGATACGCACGAAACGCGTCGGCAGTTTTGACTTTTATTTGGTGCATTGATCAACTTGGAGGCTGCAGCTCACGCCAATAAACGACAAGTACTTACCTTCCTGTTGTGAGGCTTCTTTTTCTGGGGACAACACTTTGTTGGATTTACATGCGGCCAGTCCTGCCGCGAAAGAAGCCCCGCCGTGGTGCAACCACGGATCATTGCTGGCGCCAACCGACGTCAGCATCTATGAGCAGGACGGAGCGTGGTGAGAGTCGTATGGTGCATCCCCCAAATTTTGAACATTTTCACCACCCCACTTGGGTTTTACTTTCATCATGTTGCAGCACGCAGGCTTAGTCACTGTACTCACACAGCCCGGCACTACCAAGACCACAAGGCAGCTCGACTGTCTCCGCCCACTGAGGCCAGCATTACGAGGTATTTAAGTGCTGTGGATTGCTTGGCGTTGGTGCAAAAGTCAGCCCATGAAGAAGTGCGTGATACGCACGAAACGCGTCGGCAGTTTTGACTTTTATTTGGTGCATTGATCAACTTGGAGGCTGCAGCTCACGCCAATAAACGACAAGTACTTACCTTCCTGTTGTGAGGCTTCTTTTTCTGGGGACAACACTTTGTTGGATTTACATGCGGCCAGTCCTGCCGCGAAAGAAGCCCCGCCGTGGTGCAACCACGGATCATTGCTGGCGCCAACCGACGTCAGCATCTATGAGCAGGACGGAGCGTGGTGAGAGTCGTATGGTGCATCCCCCAAATTTTGAACATTTTCACCACCCCACTTGGGTTTTACTTTCATCATGTTGCAGCACGCAGGCTTAGTCACTGTACTCACACAGCCCGGCACTACCAAGACCACAAGGCAGCTCGACTGTCTCCGCCCACTGAGGCCAGCATTACGAGGTATTTAAGTGCTGTGGATTGCTTGGCGTTGGTGCAAAAGTCAGCCCATGAAGAAGTGCGTGATACGCACGAAACGCGTCGGCAGTTTTGACTTTTATTTGGTGCATTGATCAACTTGGAGGCTGCAGCTCACGCCAATAAACGACAAGTACTTACCTTCCTGTTGTGAGGCTTCTTTTTCTGGGGACAACACTTTGTTGGATTTACATGCGGCCAGTCCTGCCGCGAAAGAAGCCCCGCCGTGGTGCAACCACGGATCATTGCTGGCGCCAACCGACGTCAGCATCTATGAGCAGGACGGAGCGTGGTGAGAGTCGTATGGTGCATCCCCCAAATTTTGAACATTTTCACCACCCCACTTGGGTTTTACTTTCATCATGTTGCAGCACGCAGGCTTAGTCACTGTACTCACACAGCCCGGCACTACCAAGACCACAAGGCAGCTCGACTGTCTCCGCCCACTGAGGCCAGCATTACGAGGTATTTAAGTGCTGTGGATTGCTTGGCGTTGGTGCAAAAGTCAGCCCATGAAGAAGTGCGTGATACGCACGAAACGCGTCAGCAGTTTTGACTTTTATTTGGTGCATTGATCAACTTGGAGGCTGCAGCTCACGCCAATAAACGACAAGTACTTACCTTCCTGTTGTGAGGCTTCTTTTTCTGGGGACAACACTTTGTTGGATTTACATGCGGCCAGTCCTGCCGCGAAAGAAGCCCCGCCGTGGTGCAACCACGGATCATTGCTGGCGCCAACCAACGTCAGTATCTATGGGCAGGACGGAGCGTGGTGAGAGTCGTATGGTGCATCCCCCAAATTTTGAACATTTTCACCACCCCACTTGGGTTTTACTTTCATCATGTTGCAGCACGCAGGCTTAGTCACTGTACTCACACAGCCCGGCACTACCAAGACCACAAGGCAGCTCAACTGTCTCCGCCCACTGAGGCCAGCATTACGAGGTATTTAAGTGCTGTGGATTGCTTGGCATTGGTGCAAAAGTCAGCCCATGAAGAAGTGCGTGATACGCACGAAACGCGTCGGCAGTTTTGACTTTTATTTGGTGCATTGATCAACTTGGAGGCTGCAGCTCACGCCAATAAACGACAAGTACTTACCTTCCTGTTGTGAGGCTTCTTTTTCTGGGGACAACACTTTGTTGGATTTACATGCGGCCAGTCCTGCCGCGAAAGAAGCCCCGCCGTGGTGCAACCACGGATCATTGCTGGCGCCAACCGACGTCAGCATCTATGAGCAGGACGGAGCGTGGTGAGAGTCGTATGGTGCCTCCCCCAAATTTTGAACATTTTCACCACCCCACTTGGGTTTTACTTTCATCATGTTGCAGCACGCAGGCTTAGTCACTGTACTCACACAGCCCGGCACTACCAAGACCACAAGGCAGCTCGACTGTCTCCGCCCACTGAGGCCAGCATTACGAGGTATTTAAGTGCTGTGGATTGCTTGGCGTTGGTGCAAAAGTCAGCCCATGAAGAAGTGCGTGATATGCACGAAAGGCGTCGGCAGTTTTGACTTTTATTTGGTGCATTGATCAACTTGGAGGCTGCAGCTCACGCCAATAAACGACAAGTACTTACCTTCCTGTTGTGAGGCTTCTTTTTCTGGGGACAACACTTTGTTGGATTTACATGCGGCCAGTCCTGCCGCGAAAGAAGCCCCGCCGTGGTGCAACCACGGATCATTGCTGGCGCTAACCGACGTCAGCATCTATGAGCAGGACGGAGCGTGGTGAGAGTCGTATGGTGCATCCCCCAAATTTTTAACATTTTCACCACCCCACTTGGGTTTTACTTTCATCATGTTGCAGCACGCAGGCTTAGTCACTGTACTCACACAGCCCGGCACTACCAAGACCACAAGGCAGCTCGACTGTCTCCGCCCACTGAGGCCAGCATTACGAGGTATTTAAGTGCTGTGGATTGCTTGGCGTTGGTGCAAAAGTCAGCCCATGAAGAAGTGCGTGATACGCACGAAACGCGTCAGCAGTTTTGACTTTTATTTGGTGCATTGATCAACTTGGAGGCTGCAGCTCACGCCAATAAACAACAAGTACTTACCTTCCTGTTGTGAGGCTTCTTTTTCTGGGGACAACACTTTGTTGGATTTACATGCGGCCAGTCCTGCCGCGAAAGAAGCCCCGCCGTGGTGCAACCACGGATCATTGCTGGCGCCAACCAACGTCAGTATCTATGGGCAGGACGGAGCGTGGTGAGAGTCGTATGGTGCATCCCCCAAATTTTGAACATTTTCACCACCCCACTTGGGTTTTACTTTCATCATGTTGCAGCACGCAGGCTTAGTCACTGTACTCACACAGCCCGGCACTACCAAGACCACAAGGCAGCTCAACTGTCTCCGCCCACTGAGGCCAGCATTACGAGGTATTTAAGTGCTGTGGATTGCTTGGCATTGGTGCAAAAGTCAGCCCATGAAGAAGTGCGTGATACGCACGAAACGCGTCGGCAGTTTTGACTTTTATTTGGTGCATTGATCAACTTGGAGGCTGCAGCTCACGCCAATAAACGACAAGTACTTACCTTCCTGTTGTGAGGCTTCTTTTTCTGGGGACAACACTTTGTTGGATTTACATGCGGCCAGTCCTGCCGCGAAAGAAGCCCCGCCGTGGTGCAACCACGGATCATTGCTGGCGCCAACCGACGTCAGCATCTATGAGCAGGACGGAGCGTGGTGAGAGTCGTATGGTGCATCCCCCAAATTTTGAACATTTTCACCACCCCACTTGGGTTTTACTTTCATCATGTTGCAGCACGCAGGCTTAGTCACTGTACTCACACAGCCCGGCACTACCAAGACCACAAGGCAGCTCGACTGTCTCCGCCCACTGAGGCCAGCATTACGAGGTATTTAAGTGCTGTGGATTGCTTGGCGTTGGTGCAAAAGTCAGCCCATGAAGAAGTGCGTGATACGCACGAAACGCGTCGGCAGTTTTGACTTTTATTTGGTGCATTGATCAACTTGGAGGCTGCAGCTCACGCCAATAAACGACAAGTACTTACCTTCCTGTTGTGAGGCTTCTTTTTCTGGGGACAACACTTTGTTGGATTTACATGCGGCCAGTCCTGCCGCGAAAGAAGCCCCGCCGTGGTGCAACCACGGATCATTGCTGGCGCCAACCGACGTCAGCATCTATGAGCAGGACGGAGCGTGGTGAGAGTCGTATGGTGCATCCCCCAAATTTTGAACATTTTCACCACCCCACTTGGGTTTTACTTTCATCATGTTGCAGCACGCAGGCTTAGTCACTGTACTCACACAGCCCGGCACTACCAAGACCACAAGGCAGCTCGACTGTCTCCGCCCACTGAGGCCAGCATTACGAGGTATTTAAGTGCTGTGGATTGCTTGGCGTTGGTGCAAAAGTCAGCCCATGAAGAAGTGCGTGATACGCACGAAACGCGTCAGCAGTTTTGACTTTTATTTGGTGCATTGATCAACTTGGAGGCTGCAGCTCACGCCAATAAACGACAAGTACTTACCTTCCTGTTGTGAGGCTTCTTTTTCTGGGGACAACACTTTGTTGGATTTACATGCGGCCAGTCCTGCCGCGAAAGAAGCCCCGCCGTGGTGCAACCACGGATCATTGCTGGCGCCAACCGACGTCAGCATCTATGAGCAGGACGGAGCGTGGTGAGAGTCGTATGGTGCATCCCCCAAATTTTGAACATTTTCACCACCCCACTTGGGTTTTACTTTCATCATGTTGCAGCACGCAGGCTTAGTCACTGTACTCACACAGCCCGGCACTACCAAGACCACAAGGCAGCTCGACTGTCTCCGCCCACTGAGGCCAGCATTACGAGGTATTTAAGTGCTGTGGATTGCTTGGCGTTGGTGCAAAAGTCAGCCCATGAAGAAGTGCGTGATACGCACGAAACGCGTCGGCAGTTTTGACTTTTATTTGGTGCATTGATCAACTTGGAGGCTGCAGCTCACGCCAATAAACGACAAGTACTTACCTTCCTGTTGTGAGGCTTCTTTTTCTGGGGACAACACTTTGTTGGATTTACATGCGGCCAGTCCTGCCGCGAAAGAAGCCCCGCCGTGGTGCAACCACGGATCATTGCTGGCGCCAACCGACGTCAGCATCTATGAGCAGGACGGAGCGTGGTGAGAGTCGTATGGTGCATCCCCCAAATTTTGAACATTTTCACCACCCCACTTGGGTTTTACTTTCATCATGTTGCAGCACGCAGGCTTAGTCACTGTACTCACACAGCCCGGCACTACCAAGACCACAAGGCAGCTCGACTGTCTCCGCCCACTGAGGCCAGCATTACGAGGTATTTAAGTGCTGTGGATTGCTTGGCGTTGGTGCAAAAGTCAGCCCATGAAGAAGTGCGTGATACGCACGAAACGCGTCGGCAGTTTTGACTTTTATTTGGTGCATTGATCAACTTGGAGGCTGCAGCTCACGCCAATAAACGACAAGTACTTACCTTCCTGTTGTGAGGCTTCTTTTTCTGGGGACAACACTTTGTTGGATTTACATGCGGCCAGTCCTGCCGCGAAAGAAGCCCCGCCGTGGTGCAACCACGGATCATTGCTGGCGCCAACCGACGTCAGCATCTATGAGCAGGACGGAGCGTGGTGAGAGTCGTATGGTGCATCCCCCAAATTTTGAACATTTTCACCACCCCACTTGGGTTTTACTTTCATCATGTTGCAGCACGCAGGCTTAGTCACTGTACTCACACAGCCCGGCACTACCAAGACCACAAGGCAGCTCGACTGTCTCCGCCCACTGAGGCCAGCATTACGAGGTATTTAAGTGCTGTGGATTGCTTGGCGTTGGTGCAAAAGTCAGCCCATGAAGAAGTGCGTGATACGCACGAAACGCGTCGGCAGTTTTGACTTTTATTTGGTGCATTGATCAACTTGGAGGCTGCAGCTCACGCCAATAAACGACAAGTACTTACCTTCCTGTTGTGAGGCTTCTTTTTCTGGGGACAACACTTTGTTGGATTTACATGCGGCCAGTCCTGCCGCGAAAGAAGCCCCGCCGTGGTGCAACCACGGATCATTGCTGGCGCCAACCGACGTCAGCATCTATGAGCAGGACGGAGCGTGGTGAGAGTCGTATGGTGCATCCCCCAAATTTTGAACATTTTCACCACCCCACTTGGGTTTTACTTTCATCATGTTGCAGCACGCAGGCTTAGTCACTGTACTCACACAGCCCGGCACTACCAAGACCACAAGGCAGCTCGACTGTCTCCGCCCACTGAGGCCAGCATTACGAGGTATTTAAGTGCTGTGGATTGCTTGGCGTTGGTGCAAAAGTCAGCCCATGAAGAAGTGCGTGATACGCACGAAACGCGTCGGCAGTTTTGACTTTTATTTGGTGCATTGATCAACTTGGAGGCTGCAGCTCACGCCAATAAACGACAAGTACTTACCTTCCTGTTGTGAGGCTTCTTTTTCTGGGGACAACACTTTGTTGGATTTACATGCGGCCAGTCCTGCCGCGAAAGAAGCCCCGCCGTGGTGCAACCACGGATCATTGCTGGCGCCAACCGACGTCAGCATCTATGAGCAGGACGGAGCGTGGTGAGAGTCGTATGGTGCATCCCCCAAATTTTGAACATTTTCACCACCCCACTTGGGTTTTACTTTCATCATGTTGCAGCACGCAGGCTTAGTCACTGTACTCACACAGCCCGGCACTACCAAGACCACAAGGCAGCTCGACTGTCTCCGCCCACTGAGGCCAGCATTACGAGGTATTTAAGTGCTGTGGATTGCTTGGCGTTGGTGCAAAAGTCAGCCCATGAAGAAGTGCGTGATACGCACGAAACGCGTCGGCAGTTTTGACTTTTATTTGGTGCATTGATCAACTTGGAGGCTGCAGCTCACGCCAATAAACGACAAGTACTTACCTTCCTGTTGTGAGGCTTCTTTTTCTGGGGACAACACTTTGTTGGATTTACATGCGGCCAGTCCTGCCGCGAAAGAAGCCCCGCCGTGGTGCAACCACGGATCATTGCTGGCGCCAACCGACGTCAGCATCTATGAGCAGGACGGAGCGTGGTGAGAGTCGTATGGTGCATCCCCCAAATTTTGAACATTTTCACCACCCCACTTGGGTTTTACTTTCATCATGTTGCAGCACGCAGGCTTAGTCACTGTACTCACACAGCCCGGCACTACCAAGACCACAAGGCAGCTCGACTGTCTCCGCCCACTGAGGCCAGCATTACGAGGTATTTAAGTGCTGTGGATTGCTTGGCGTTGGTGCAAAAGTCAGCCCATGAAGAAGTGCGTGATACGCACGAAACGCGTCGGCAGTTTTGACTTTTATTTGGTGCATTGATCAACTTGGAGGCTGCAGCTCACGCCAATAAACGACAAGTACTTACCTTCCTGTTGTGAGGCTTCTTTTTCTGGGGACAACACTTTGTTGGATTTACATGCGGCCAGTCCTGCCGCGAAAGAAGCCCCGCCGTGGTGCAACCACGGATCATTGCTGGCGCCAACCGACGTCAGCATCTATGAGCAGGACGGAGCGTGGTGAGAGTCGTATGGTGCATCCCCCAAATTTTGAACATTTTCACCACCCCACTTGGGTTTTACTTTCATCATGTTGCAGCACGCAGGCTTAGTCACTGTACTCACACAGCCCGGCACTACCAAGACCACAAGGCAGCTCGACTGTCTCCGCCCACTGAGGCCAGCATTACGAGGTATTTAAGTGCTGTGGATTGCTTGGCGTTGGTGCAAAAGTCAGCCCATGAAGAAGTGCGTGATACGCACGAAACGCGTCAGCAGTTTTGACTTTTATTTGGTGCATTGATCAACTTGGAGGCTGCAGCTCACGCCAATAAACGACAAGTACTTACCTTCCTGTTGTGAGGCTTCTTTTTCTGGGGACAACACTTTGTTGGATTTACATGCGGCCAGTCCTGCCGCGAAAGAAGCCCCGCCGTGGTGCAACCACGGATCATTGCTGGCGCCAACCGACGTCAGCATCTATGAGCAGGACGGAGCGTGGTGAGAGTCGTATGGTGCATCCCCCAAATTTTGAACATTTTCACCACCCCACTTGGGTTTTACTTTCATCATGTTGCAGCACGCAGGCTTAGTCACTGTACTCACACAGCCCGGCACTACCAAGACCACAAGGCAGCTCGACTGTCTCCGCCCACTGAGGCCAGCATTACGAGGTATTTAAGTGCTGTGGATTGCTTGGCGTTGGTGCAAAAGTCAGCCCATGAAGAAGTGCGTGATACGCACGAAACGCGTCAGCAGTTTTGACTTTTATTTGGTGCATTGATCAACTTGGAGGCTGCAGCTCACGCCAATAAACGACAAGTACTTACCTTCCTGTTGTGAGGCTTCTTTTTCTGGGGACAACACTTTGTTGGATTTACATGCGGCCAGTCCTGCCGCGAAAGAAGCCCCGCCGTGGTGCAACCACGGATCATTGCTGGCGCCAACCGACGTCAGCATCTATGAGCAGGACGGAGCGTGGTGAGAGTCGTATGGTGCATCCCCCAAATTTTGAACATTTTCACCACCCCACTTGGGTTTTACTTTCATCATGTTGCAGCACGCAGGCTTAGTCACTGTACTCACACAGCCCGGCACTACCAAGACCACAAGGCAGCTCGACTGTCTCCGCCCACTGAGGCCAGCATTACGAGGTATTTAAGTGCTGTGGATTGCTTGGCGTTGGTGCAAAAGTCAGCCCATGAAGAAGTGCGTGATACGCACGAAACGCGTCGGCAGTTTTGACTTTTATTTGGTGCATTGATCAACTTGGAGGCTGCAGCTCACGCCAATAAACGACAAGTACTTACCTTCCTGTTGTGAGGCTTCTTTTTCTGGGGACAACACTTTGTTGGATTTACATGCGGCCAGTCCTGCCGCGAAAGAAGCCCCGCCGTGGTGCAACCACGGATCATTGCTGGCGCCAACCGACGTCAGCATCTATGAGCAGGACGGAGCGTGGTGAGAGTCGTATGGTGCATCCCCCAAATTTTGAACATTTTCACCACCCCACTTGGGTTTTACTTTCATCATGTTGCAGCACGCAGGCTTAGTCACTGTACTCACACAGCCCGGCACTACCAAGACCACAAGGCAGCTCGACTGTCTCCGCCCACTGAGGCCAGCATTACGAGGTATTTAAGTGCTGTGGATTGCTTGGCGTTGGTGCAAAAGTCAGCCCATGAAGAAGTGCGTGATACGCACGAAACGCGTCAGCAGTTTTGACTTTTATTTGGTGCATTGATCAACTTGGAGGCTGCAGCTCACGCCAATAAACGACAAGTACTTACCTTCCTGTTGTGAGGCTTCTTTTTCTGGGGACAACACTTTGTTGGATTTACATGCGGCCAGTCCTGCCGCGAAAGAAGCCCCGCCGTGGTGCAACCACGGATCATTGCTGGCGCCAACCGACGTCAGCATCTATGAGCAGGACGGAGCGTGGTGAGAGTCGTATGGTGCATCCCCCAAATTTTGAACATTTTCACCACCCCACTTGGGTTTTACTTTCATCATGTTGCAGCACGCAGGCTTAGTCACTGTACTCACACAGCCCGGCACTACCAAGACCACAAGGCAGCTCGACTGTCTCCGCCCACTGAGGCCAGCATTACGAGGTATTTAAGTGCTGTGGATTGCTTGGCGTTGGTGCAAAAGTCAGCCCATGAAGAAGTGCGTGATACGCACGAAACGCGTCAGCAGTTTTGACTTTTATTTGGTGCATTGATCAACTTGGAGGCTGCAGCTCACGCCAATAAACGACAAGTACTTACCTTCCTGTTGTGAGGCTTCTTTTTCTGGGGACAACACTTTGTTGGATTTACATGCGGCCAGTCCTGCCGCGAAAGAAGCCCCGCCGTGGTGCAACCACGGATCATTGCTGGCGCCAACCGACGTCAGCATCTATGAGCAGGACGGAGCGTGGTGAGAGTCGTATGGTGCATCCCCCAAATTTTGAACATTTTCACCACCCCACTTGGGTTTTACTTTCATCATGTTGCAGCACGCAGGCTTAGTCACTGTACTCACACAGCCCGGCACTACCAAGACCACAAGGCAGCTCGACTGTCTCCGCCCACTGAGGCCAGCATTACGAGGTATTTAAGTGCTGTGGATTGCTTGGCGTTGGTGCAAAAGTCAGCCCATGAAGAAGTGCGTGATACGCACGAAACGCGTCAGCAGTTTTGACTTTTATTTGGTGCATTGATCAACTTGGAGGCTGCAGCTCACGCCAATAAACGACAAGTACTTACCTTCCTGTTGTGAGGCTTCTTTTTCTGGGGACAACACTTTGTTGGATTTACATGCGGCCAGTCCTGCCGCGAAAGAAGCCCCGCCGTGGTGCAACCACGGATCATTGCTGGCGCCAACCGACGTCAGCATCTATGAGCAGGACGGAGCGTGGTGAGAGTCGTATGGTGCATCCCCCAAATTTTGAACATTTTCACCACCCCACTTGGGTTTTACTTTCATCATGTTGCAGCACGCAGGCTTAGTCACTGTACTCACACAGCCCGGCACTACCAAGACCACAAGGCAGCTCGACTGTCTCCGCCCACTGAGGCCAGCATTACGAGGTATTTAAGTGCTGTGGATTGCTTGGCGTTGGTGCAAAAGTCAGCCCATGAAGAAGTGCGTGATACGCACGAAACGCGTCAGCAGTTTTGACTTTTATTTGGTGCATTGATCAACTTGGAGGCTGCAGCTCACGCCAATAAACGACAAGTACTTACCTTCCTGTTGTGAGGCTTCTTTTTCTGGGGACAACACTTTGTTGGATTTACATGCGGCCAGTCCTGCCGCGAAAGAAGCCCCGCCGTGGTGCAACCACGGATCATTGCTGGCGCCAACCGACGTCAGCATCTATGAGCAGGACGGAGCGTGGTGAGAGTCGTATGGTGCATCCCCCAAATTTTGAACATTTTCACCACCCCACTTGGGTTTTACTTTCATCATGTTGCAGCACGCAGGCTTAGTCACTGTACTCACACAGCCCGGCACTACCAAGACCACAAGGCAGCTCGACTGTCTCCGCCCACTGAGGCCAGCATTACGAGGTATTTAAGTGCTGTGGATTGCTTGGCGTTGGTGCAAAAGTCAGCCCATGAAGAAGTGCGTGATACGCACGAAACGCGTCGGCAGTTTTGACTTTTATTTGGTGCATTGATCAACTTGGAGGCTGCAGCTCACGCCAATAAACGACAAGTACTTACCTTCCTGTTGTGAGGCTTCTTTTTCTGGGGACAACACTTTGTTGGATTTACATGCGGCCAGTCCTGCCGCGAAAGAAGCCCCGCCGTGGTGCAACCACGGATCATTGCTGGCGCCAACCGACGTCAGCATCTATGAGCAGGACGGAGCGTGGTGAGAGTCGTATGGTGCATCCCCCAAATTTTGAACATTTTCACCACCCCACTTGGGTTTTACTTTCATCATGTTGCAGCACGCAGGCTTAGTCACTGTACTCACACAGCCCGGCACTACCAAGACCACAAGGCAGCTCGACTGTCTCCGCCCACTGAGGCCAGCATTACGAGGTATTTAAGTGCTGTGGATTGCTTGGCGTTGGTGCAAAAGTCAGCCCATGAAGAAGTGCGTGATACGCACGAAACGCGTCAGCAGTTTTGACTTTTATTTGGTGCATTGATCAACTTGGAGGCTGCAGCTCACGCCAATAAACGACAAGTACTTACCTTCCTGTTGTGAGGCTTCTTTTTCTGGGGACAACACTTTGTTGGATTTACATGCGGCCAGTCCTGCCGCGAAAGAAGCCCCGCCGTGGTGCAACCACGGATCATTGCTGGCGCCAACCGACGTCAGCATCTATGAGCAGGACGGAGCGTGGTGAGAGTCGTATGGTGCATCCCCCAAATTTTGAACATTTTCACCACCCCACTTGGGTTTTACTTTCATCATGTTGCAGCACGCAGGCTTAGTCACTGTACTCACACAGCCCGGCACTACCAAGACCACAAGGCAGCTCGACTGTCTCCGCCCACTGAGGCCAGCATTACGAGGTATTTAAGTGCTGTGGATTGCTTGGCGTTGGTGCAAAAGTCAGCCCATGAAGAAGTGCGTGATACGCACGAAACGCGTCGGCAGTTTTGACTTTTATTTGGTGCATTGATCAACTTGGAGGCTGCAGCTCACGCCAATAAACGACAAGTACTTACCTTCCTGTTGTGAGGCTTCTTTTTCTGGGGACAACACTTTGTTGGATTTACATGCGGCCAGTCCTGCCGCGAAAGAAGCCCCGCCGTGGTGCAACCACGGATCATTGCTGGCGCCAACCGACGTCAGCATCTATGAGCAGGACGGAGCGTGGTGAGAGTCGTATGGTGCATCCCCCAAATTTTGAACATTTTCACCACCCCACTTGGGTTTTACTTTCATCATGTTGCAGCACGCAGGCTTAGTCACTGTACTCACACAGCCCGGCACTACCAAGACCACAAGGCAGCTCGACTGTCTCCGCCCACTGAGGCCAGCATTACGAGGTATTTAAGTGCTGTGGATTGCTTGGCGTTGGTGCAAAAGTCAGCCCATGAAGAAGTGCGTGATACGCACGAAACGCGTCGGCAGTTTTGACTTTTATTTGGTGCATTGATCAACTTGGAGGCTGCAGCTCACGCCAATAAACGACAAGTACTTACCTTCCTGTTGTGAGGCTTCTTTTTCTGGGGACAACACTTTGTTGGATTTACATGCGGCCAGTCCTGCCGCGAAAGAAGCCCCGCCGTGGTGCAACCACGGATCATTGCTGGCGCCAACCGACGTCAGCATCTATGAGCAGGACGGAGCGTGGTGAGAGTCGTATGGTGCATCCCCCAAATTTTGAACATTTTCACCACCCCACTTGGGTTTTACTTTCATCATGTTGCAGCACGCAGGCTTAGTCACTGTACTCACACAGCCCGGCACTACCAAGACCACAAGGCAGCTCGACTGTCTCCGCCCACTGAGGCCAGCATTACGAGGTATTTAAGTGCTGTGGATTGCTTGGCGTTGGTGCAAAAGTCAGCCCATGAAGAAGTGCGTGATACGCACGAAACGCGTCAGCAGTTTTGACTTTTATTTGGTGCATTGATCAACTTGGAGGCTGCAGCTCACGCCAATAAACGACAAGTACTTACCTTCCTGTTGTGAGGCTTCTTTTTCTGGGGACAACACTTTGTTGGATTTACATGCGGCCAGTCCTGCCGCGAAAGAAGCCCCGCCGTGGTGCAACCACGGATCATTGCTGGCGCCAACCGACGTCAGCATCTATGAGCAGGACGGAGCGTGGTGAGAGTCGTATGGTGCATCCCCCAAATTTTGAACATTTTCACCACCCCACTTGGGTTTTACTTTCATCATGTTGCAGCACGCAGGCTTAGTCACTGTACTCACACAGCCCGGCACTACCAAGACCACAAGGCAGCTCGACTGTCTCCGCCCACTGAGGCCAGCATTACGAGGTATTTAAGTGCTGTGGATTGCTTGGCGTTGGTGCAAAAGTCAGCCCATGAAGAAGTGCGTGATACGCACGAAACGCGTCGGCAGTTTTGACTTTTATTTGGTGCATTGATCAACTTGGAGGCTGCAGCTCACGCCAATAAACGACAAGTACTTACCTTCCTGTTGTGAGGCTTCTTTTTCTGGGGACAACACTTTGTTGGATTTACATGCGGCCAGTCCTGCCGCGAAAGAAGCCCCGCCGTGGTGCAACCACGGATCATTGCTGGCGCCAACCGACGTCAGCATCTATGAGCAGGACGGAGCGTGGTGAGAGTCGTATGGTGCATCCCCCAAATTTTGAACATTTTCACCACCCCACTTGGGTTTTACTTTCATCATGTTGCAGCACGCAGGCTTAGTCACTGTACTCACACAGCCCGGCACTACCAAGACCACAAGGCAGCTCGACTGTCTCCGCCCACTGAGGCCAGCATTACGAGGTATTTAAGTGCTGTGGATTGCTTGGCGTTGGTGCAAAAGTCAGCCCATGAAGAAGTGCGTGATACGCACGAAACGCGTCGGCAGTTTTGACTTTTATTTGGTGCATTGATCAACTTGGAGGCTGCAGCTCACGCCAATAAACGACAAGTACTTACCTTCCTGTTGTGAGGCTTCTTTTTCTGGGGACAACACTTTGTTGGATTTACATGCGGCCAGTCCTGCCGCGAAAGAAGCCCCGCCGTGGTGCAACCACGGATCATTGCTGGCGCCAACCGACGTCAGCATCTATGAGCAGGACGGAGCGTGGTGAGAGTCGTATGGTGCATCCCCCAAATTTTGAACATTTTCACCACCCCACTTGGGTTTTACTTTCATCATGTTGCAGCACGCAGGCTTAGTCACTGTACTCACACAGCCCGGCACTACCAAGACCACAAGGCAGCTCGACTGTCTCCGCCCACTGAGGCCAGCATTACGAGGTATTTAAGTGCTGTGGATTGCTTGGCGTTGGTGCAAAAGTCAGCCCATGAAGAAGTGCGTGATACGCACGAAACGCGTCAGCAGTTTTGACTTTTATTTGGTGCATTGATCAACTTGGAGGCTGCAGCTCACGCCAATAAACGACAAGTACTTACCTTCCTGTTGTGAGGCTTCTTTTTCTGGGGACAACACTTTGTTGGATTTACATGCGGCCAGTCCTGCCGCGAAAGAAGCCCCGCCGTGGTGCAACCACGGATCATTGCTGGCGCCAACCGACGTCAGCATCTATGAGCAGGACGGAGCGTGGTGAGAGTCGTATGGTGCATCCCCCAAATTTTGAACATTTTCACCACCCCACTTGGGTTTTACTTTCATCATGTTGCAGCACGCAGGCTTAGTCACTGTACTCACACAGCCCGGCACTACCAAGACCACAAGGCAGCTCGACTGTCTCCGCCCACTGAGGCCAGCATTACGAGGTATTTAAGTGCTGTGGATTGCTTGGCGTTGGTGCAAAAGTCAGCCCATGAAGAAGTGCGTGATACGCACGAAACGCGTCGGCAGTTTTGACTTTTATTTGGTGCATTGATCAACTTGGAGGCTGCAGCTCACGCCAATAAACGACAAGTACTTACCTTCCTGTTGTGAGGCTTCTTTTTCTGGGGACAACACTTTGTTGGATTTACATGCGGCCAGTCCTGCCGCGAAAGAAGCCCCGCCGTGGTGCAACCACGGATCATTGCTGGCGCCAACCGACGTCAGCATCTATGAGCAGGACGGAGCGTGGTGAGAGTCGTATGGTGCATCCCCCAAATTTTGAACATTTTCACCACCCCACTTGGGTTTTACTTTCATCATGTTGCAGCACGCAGGCTTAGTCACTGTACTCACACAGCCCGGCACTACCAAGACCACAAGGCAGCTCGACTGTCTCCGCCCACTGAGGCCAGCATTACGAGGTATTTAAGTGCTGTGGATTGCTTGGCGTTGGTGCAAAAGTCAGCCCATGAAGAAGTGCGTGATACGCACGAAACGCGTCAGCAGTTTTGACTTTTATTTGGTGCATTGATCAACTTGGAGGCTGCAGCTCACGCCAATAAACGACAAGTACTTACCTTCCTGTTGTGAGGCTTCTTTTTCTGGGGACAACACTTTGTTGGATTTACATGCGGCCAGTCCTGCCGCGAAAGAAGCCCCGCCGTGGTGCAACCACGGATCATTGCTGGCGCCAACCGACGTCAGCATCTATGAGCAGGACGGAGCGTGGTGAGAGTCGTATGGTGCATCCCCCAAATTTTGAACATTTTCACCACCCCACTTGGGTTTTACTTTCATCATGTTGCAGCACGCAGGCTTAGTCACTGTACTCACACAGCCCGGCACTACCAAGACCACAAGGCAGCTCGACTGTCTCCGCCCACTGAGGCCAGCATTACGAGGTATTTAAGTGCTGTGGATTGCTTGGCGTTGGTGCAAAAGTCAGCCCATGAAGAAGTGCGTGATACGCACGAAACGCGTCGGCAGTTTTGACTTTTATTTGGTGCATTGATCAACTTGGAGGCTGCAGCTCACGCCAATAAACGACAAGTACTTACCTTCCTGTTGTGAGGCTTCTTTTTCTGGGGACAACACTTTGTTGGATTTACATGCGGCCAGTCCTGCCGCGAAAGAAGCCCCGCCGTGGTGCAACCACGGATCATTGCTGGCGCCAACCGACGTCAGCATCTATGAGCAGGACGGAGCGTGGTGAGAGTCGTATGGTGCATCCCCCAAATTTTGAACATTTTCACCACCCCACTTGGGTTTTACTTTCATCATGTTGCAGCACGCAGGCTTAGTCACTGTACTCACACAGCCCGGCACTACCAAGACCACAAGGCAGCTCGACTGTCTCCGCCCACTGAGGCCAGCATTACGAGGTATTTAAGTGCTGTGGATTGCTTGGCGTTGGTGCAAAAGTCAGCCCATGAAGAAGTGCGTGATACGCACGAAACGCGTCGGCAGTTTTGACTTTTATTTGGTGCATTGATCAACTTGGAGGCTGCAGCTCACGCCAATAAACGACAAGTACTTACCTTCCTGTTGTGAGGCTTCTTTTTCTGGGGACAACACTTTGTTGGATTTACATGCGGCCAGTCCTGCCGCGAAAGAAGCCCCGCCGTGGTGCAACCACGGATCATTGCTGGCGCTAACCGACGTCAGCATCTATGAGCAGGACGGAGCGTGGTGAGAGTCGTATGGTGCATCCCCCAAATTTTGAACATTTTCACCACCCCACTTGGGTTTTACTTTCATCATGTTGCAGCACGCAGGCTTAGTCACTGTACTCACACAGCCCGGCACTACCAAGACCACAAGGCAGCTCGACTGTCTCCGCCCACTGAGGCCAGCATTACGAGGTATTTAAGTGCTGTGGATTGCTTGGCGTTGGTGCAAAAGTCAGCCCATGAAGAAGTGCGTGATACGCACGAAACGCGTCAGCAGTTTTGACTTTTATTTGGTGCATTGATCAACTTGGAGGCTGCAGCTCACGCCAATAAACGACAAGTACTTACCTTCCTGTTGTGAGGCTTCTTTTTCTGGGGACAACACTTTGTTGGATTTACATGCGGCCAGTCCTGCCGCGAAAGAAGCCCCGCCGTGGTGCAACCACGGATCATTGCTGGCGCCAACCGACGTCAGCATCTATGAGCAGGACGGAGCGTGGTGAGAGTCGTATGGTGCATCCCCCAAATTTTGAACATTTTCACCACCCCACTTGGGTTTTACTTTCATCATGTTGCAGCACGCAGGCTTAGTCACTGTACTCACACAGCCCGGCACTACCAAGACCACAAGGCAGCTCAACTGTCTCCGCCCACTGAGGCCAGCATTACGAGGTATTTAAGTGCTGTGGATTGCTTGGCATTGGTGCAAAAGTCAGCCCATGAAGAAGTGCGTGATACGCACGAAACGCGTCGGCAGTTTTGACTTTTATTTGGTGCATTGATCAACTTGGAGGCTGCAGCTCACGCCAATAAACGACAAGTACTTACCTTCCTGTTGTGAGGCTTCTTTTTCTGGGGACAACACTTTGTTGGATTTACATGCGGCCAGTCCTGCCGCGAAAGAAGCCCCGCCGTGGTGCAACCACGGATCATTGCTGGCGCCAACCGACGTCAGCATCTATGAGCAGGACGGAGCGTGGTGAGAGTCGTATGGTGCATCCCCCAAATTTTGAACATTTTCACCACCCCACTTGGGTTTTACTTTCATCATGTTGCAGCACGCAGGCTTAGTCACTGTACTCACACAGCCCGGCACTACCAAGACCACAAGGCAGCTCGACTGTCTCCGCCCACTGAGGCCAGCATTACGAGGTATTTAAGTGCTGTGGATTGCTTGGCGTTGGTGCAAAAGTCAGCCCATGAAGAAGTGCGTGATACGCACGAAACGCGTCAGCAGTTTTGACTTTTATTTGGTGCATTGATCAACTTGGAGGCTGCAGCTCACGCCAATAAACGACAAGTACTTACCTTCCTGTTGTGAGGCTTCTTTTTCTGGGGACAACACTTTGTTGGATTTACATGCGGCCAGTCCTGCCGCGAAAGAAGCCCCGCCGTGGTGCAACCACGGATCATTGCTGGCGCTAACCGACGTCAGCATCTATGAGCAGGACGGAGCGTGGTGAGAGTCGTATGGTGCATCCCCCAAATTTTGAACATTTTCACCACCCCACTTGGGTTTTACTTTCATCATGTTGCAGCACGCAGGCTTAGTCACTGTACTCACACAGCCCGGCACTACCAAGACCACAAGGCAGCTCGACTGTCTCCGCCCACTGAGGCCAGCATTACGAGGTATTTAAGTGCTGTGGATTGCTTGGCGTTGGTGCAAAAGTCAGCCCATGAAGAAGTGCGTGATACGCACGAAACGCGTCGGCAGTTTTGACTTTTATTTGGTGCATTGATCAACTTGGAGGCTGCAGCTCACGCCAATAAACGACAAGTACTTACCTTCCTGTTGTGAGGCTTCTTTTTCTGGGGACAACACTTTGTTGGATTTACATGCGGCCAGTCCTGCCGCGAAAGAAGCCCCGCCGTGGTGCAACCACGGATCATTGCTGGCGCCAACCGACGTCAGCATCTATGAGCAGGACGGAGCGTGGTGAGAGTCGTATGGTGCATCCCCCAAATTTTGAACATTTTCACCACCCCACTTGGGTTTTACTTTCATCATGTTGCAGCACGCAGGCTTAGTCACTGTACTCACACAGCCCGGCACTACCAAGACCACAAGGCAGCTCGACTGTCTCCGCCCACTGAGGCCAGCATTACGAGGTATTTAAGTGCTGTGGATTGCTTGGCATTGGTGCAAAAGTCAGCCCATGAAGAAGTCCGTGATACGCACGAAACGCGTCAGACGTTTTGTCTTTTATTTGGTGCATTGATCAACTTGGAGGCTGCAGCTCATGCCAATAAACGACAAGTACTTACCTTCCTGGTGTGAGGCTTCTTTTTCTGGGGACAACACTTTGTTGGATTTACATGCGGCCAGTCCTGCCGCGAAAGAAGCCCCGCCGTGGTGCAACCACGGATCATTGCTGGCGCCAACCGACGTCAGCATCTATGAGCAGGACGGAGCGTGGTGAGAGTCGTATGGTGCATCCCCCAAATTTTGAACATTTTCACCACCCCACTTGGGTTTTACTTTCATCATGTTGCAGCATGCAGGCTTAGTCACTGTACTCACACAGCCCGGCACTACCAAGACCACAAGGCAGCTCGACTGTCTCCGCCCACTGAGGCCAGCATTACGAGGTATTTAAGTGCTGTGGATTGCTTGGCGTTGGTGCAAAAGTCAGCCCATGAAGAAGTGCGTGATACGCACGAAACGCGTCAGGCAGTTTTGACTTTTATTTGGTGCATTGATCAACTTGGAGGCTGCAGCTCACGCCAATAAACGACAAGTACTTACCTTCCTGTTGTGAGGCTTCTTTTTCTGGGGACAACACTTTGTTGGATTTACATGCGGCCAGTCCTGCCGCGAAAGAAGCCCCGCCGTGGTGCAACCACGGATCATTGCTGGCGCTAACCGACGTCAGCATCTATGAGCAGGACGGAGCGTGGTGAGAGTCGTATGGTGCATCCCCAAATTTTGAACATTTTCACCACCCCACTTGGGTTTTACTTTCATCATGTTGCAGCACGCAGGCTTAGTCACTGTACTCACACAGCCCGGCACTACCAAGACCACAAGGCAGCTCGACTGTCTCCGCCCACTGAGGCCAGCATTACGAGGTATTTAAGTGCTGTGGATTGCTTGGCGTTGGTGCAAAAGTCAGCCCATGAAGAAGTGCGTGATACGCACGAAACGCGTCAGCAGCTTTTGACTTTTATTTGGTGCATTGATCAACTTGGAGGCTGCAGCTCACGCCAATAAACGACAAGTACTTACCTTCCTGTTCGTGAGGCTTCTTTTTCTGGGGACAACACTTTGTTGGATTTACATGCGGCCAGTCCTGCCGCGGGAAGAAGCCCCGCCGTGGTGCAACCACGGATCATTGCTGGCGCCAACCGACGTCAGCATCTATGGGCAGGACGGAGCGTGGTGAGAGTCGTATGGTGCATCCCAAATTTTGAACATTTTCACCACCCCACTTGGGTTTTACTTTCATCATGTTGCAGCACGCAGGCTTAGTCACTGTACTCACACAGCCCGGCACTACCAAGACCACAAGGCAGCTCAACTGTCTCCGCCCACTGAGGCCAGCATTACGAGGTATTTAAGTGCTGTGGATTGCTTGGCATTGGTGCAAAAGTCAGCCCATGAAGAAGTGCGTGATACGCACGAAACGCGTCGGCAGTTTTGACTTTTATTTGGTGCATTGATCAACTTGGAGGCTGCAGCTCACGCCAATAAACGACAAGTACTTACCTTCCTGTTGTGAGGCTTCTTTTTCTGGGGACAACACTTTGTTGGATTTTACATGCGGCGTCAGTCCTGCCGCGAAAGAAGCCCCGCCGTGGTGCAACCACGGATCATTGCTGGCGCCAACCGACGTCAGCATCTATGAGCAGGACGGAGCGTGGTGGAGAGTCGTATGGTGCCTCCCCCAAATTTTGAACATTTTCACCACCCCACTTGGGTTTTACTTTCTATCATGCTGCAGCACGCAGGCTTAGTCACTGTACTCACACAGCCCGGCACTACCAAGACCACAAGGCAGCTCGACTGTCTCCGCCACTGAGGCCAGCATTACGAGGTATTTAAGTGCTGTGGATTGCTTGGCTGGTGCAAAAGTCAGCCCATGAAGAAGTGCGTGATACGCACGAAACGCGTCAGCAGTTTTGACTTTTATTTGGTGCATTGATCAACTTGGAGGCTGCAGCTCACGCCAATAAACGACAAGTACTTACCTTCCTGTTGTGAGGCTTCTTTTCTGGGGACAACACTTTGTTGGATTTACATGCGGCCAGTCCTGCCGCGAAAGAAGCCCCGCCGTGGTGCAACCACGGATCATTGCTGGCGCTAACCGACGTCAGCATCTATGAGCAGGACGGAGCGTGGTGAGAGTCGTATGGTGCATCCCCCAAATTTTGAACATTTTCACCACCCCACTTGGGTTTTACTTTCATCATGTTGCAGCACGCAGGCTTAGTCACTGTACTCACACAGCCCGGCACTACCAAGACCACAAGGCAGCTCGACTGTCTCCGCCCACTGAGGCCAGCATTACGAGGTATTTAAGTGCTGTGGATTGCTTGGCGTTGGTGCAAAAGTCAGCCCATGAAGAAGTGCGGATACGCACGAAACGCGTCAGCAGTTTTGACTTTTATTTGGTGCATTGATCAACTTGGAGGCTGCAGCTCACGCCAATAAACGACAAGTACTTACCTTCCTGTTGTGAGGCTTCTTTTTCTGGGGACAACACTTTGTTGGATTTACATGCGGCCAGTCCTGCCGCGAAAGAAGCCCCCGCCGTGGTGCAACCACGGATCATTGCTGGCACCAACCGACGTCAGCATCTATG